>APFE031235088.1:42972-65040 GCA_000404065.3 Pinus taeda | reverse complement strand
AAACATAGCAACTGTAGAAAGAGATGAGGAAAACTTATTAGTCCATGAAGAAGCACGAGAATTCTGTAATCTCAATCTTTAGCCAACGAATCCATGTATAGACAGTCCAAACACAAATGTTCCAGCAAGCTCTGTTTATTAAATCTCTTAGAGCATACACAGCAAGCCTCAAAATCAGATTATCGATCAAACAACTCTCACACTTAAAACAGTCCATAGGGTGGTTTAAATAGAAAATATTTACAGACTTAGATCTCTGGATAAGATCTCAAGGAAAATATCTCAAAATATTTATCAAACCGATCCAAACAGATCCGAAGTAAATCAGTGTTTGCTGCTAAATTGTAAAAAAATAAATGCATGAAAAACTATATGAGCTGCGCTGGGGCAGCTGGCATCTTGGAAAAATATCTAAGGCTGCGCATGAGGCAGCAGCCTCAAAAAAGTGTCATTTGAGCCATGCGCTGGCCTCATAGTCATTACTGCGTATTTGGCCTGCAGTACCGCCCTCAAATGTGGCTCGATACTCTGTATTTTTAATAACAAGGCATTGAATCCTTTAAAATCTGATATGAATAGTCTTTAATAGCTTTAACTATGTTCTGGTGAGTTTTAAAGGCTTAGAGCCGCCTCTTTGACTTTGATGAAGGTCTTTGAACTGTTCAATCACCTTTTTTAATCTCTTTATGGCAAAAATAGCTGCTGTGGCGCTTTCTGCAGGCTTCTGGAGGTTTCGGCGCCTTGGCCGATCGAAAGTGGAAGATGAACTGAGGAAATATTTCAAATGTTGGTGAAAAACTAAAGGAAGAAGTGTCATCCTTCTGATAATCTCCAAACCTGGAGGACAAGTGGATCAATGCTCTATCAACCGCCTTTTCCATCATGAATTCAGGTCTAGTCATCTTCAGATGCCCCAGGCACTAAAGTATTTGCCACCTTTGGAAAGTGGACTGAGGTCCAATTTCTAATAATATCCCAGCAATCCTTGGCTCGTCTCACAATTGATAAAGGATACATGTAAAATGCTTCATGCCATTTTTCATAGGTTTCCTTGTAGGACGAACAAGGACTTCCAGTAGGATCGACGCGAGACGAATTATTGAAATCTTGAGCGCAAAAGTGACACCAGAGATGATCATCTGATGCCAGCGAATGCCACCGCTGGCTCACGCACCCGAGTTTGACCGTGCATTTGGCACCTGTTTTCACTATTATTGACAGTAGAATTGCGTCCTGCAAATCTTCCATGACCAATCCCAATCTCTATCCCTGTGATGTTGCTCGACTGTCTTACTATCACTGGCTCCAGTTATTTATTAAAACTCTTTGATTAGCACAATCTCACTTTTGCATTCTTGGCAATCAAAAAATATACTGAGGAATCTGGAGAGGAAATGGAGCCACCCGAGCACTGAATTCTGGTCCATGAGGCTTGCTTAGCCTTCCCGGAACAAATGTAAAATCACCTTCAATTGAGCCAGAAGAAGTTCGCAGAGGATAGCAGCTCTGATATACAAATACGTCACCGCCCTCTTTCAGATATGGATACTTGCCAATAACAGCATCGCCATGAAAATCATTTATGATAGTATAATTTGCTTGAATTATCCAATGTCTTCTAGCTAGTTGGCATGAACTTAACATTCCCCCCTCATAAATTTTTTCTTGATGTAAAAGGCACATGCGGATTGAATAGAAAAAATAATATTCGTTACGGTTCTCCAGTAAATTGCTGAACTCTGGCACAAACACTGCAGAAGCACGTACCTGTACACCATTTGTCACAGCCTCACTACATAGAGGCTCTTTTTCAGGAAATAAACTGATACTCCAGATATTACCATCTTTGTGAACAGAAAAATTGCCAACTTCTAACTGTCTGCCATATTCTTCCAACCACAGGAGCATTGCATCTTGCTGAGCTACGTCTATTAATGAACTAGCGACACATGGCATCATCTCCCCAGTTGCAAAGAGGTTCTTAGTGCCAACATAGAGTTGACCATCGGAACAGTCAAGGAAGAAAAACTTCTTCATATTACATGAGGCTGCAATGACAATATGCTTCAATCCCCTAGGGAGTGTTATCATTGAAGCACAATGTTCGGTAAGTTCCAAAACTTCTTGCAAGGGTAACAAACGCACATTAACATGGGTATTGTAGAAATGATAACCTCCCATAACGCCCAAGACAGATAGCTACTGAGTTTGTGGAAGACCGCCATGTGGGATGTTTTGGCCATTGCAGAAACGATACAGAATCCTTGTAGAAACAGGGAGTTGCCACCCAAGTTGATCCTCTGCCCTCCAAATGCAATTTTTCTTTTGGCTCAAACCGCATATTGTACAGCTCAATATGCTTAAAGAACATCCGAACGAGATACTCAAACGTGCCCACACTTTGAGAAGCAACTTTACTGAGTGTGCAGTTTGTTTCTGGGCGAGCACCGCCGACGGATTTCTCCTCTCTTTACTCCATTCCATTGATAGTTTGCCACACCCTTTTGCACTTACAATTAAGAATTCGTATGAAGAGTCATCCATTGTAAAATCACCAATATTTTCATTATAGTGGATTATGTTTGAGAAAAGATGTCCTATTTTTTAATGTTGCAGGTAAGGAAGTGATTGAATCGTTAAACTGTTCATTTGTATCAGCGAGAAACCTTGAACCTTCGAAGTATAATTACAATCCCTTGCTTCCTCAGCATTAAAACTCCCAAGCAATGGAACCACCTGGTGAGAGCTCACACTTTCCAATTGTAGACGAAACAGATTCAAGACCAATCTCTGAAGTCATTTCTGGAGCCTTGACCCTGAACTTTCCTTTTTCAATCTCTTCTTCATGCATAGCTTCTGCCTTCAAATTTGATGTGTAGGAATGTCGATTAATGGTCTTTGGAGCAAACTTTATCATCCCTGGAAAAGTTGCTTCTAAACTTTTTGCAGTCACACTTCTTCCACTAACAATTATCTTCCATTCAACTGAATGTTCTGTTGTCGACACTGTCCCTACTGACGGATTACCATCAATTAAAACTATCTTGCGCCTAGGAAAAGGCATATTTACAGAACAGAACTCAATGGTGGTTGGAGCTTTGTAGCCTTCCATTAATTTTAATTTGAACAAAAATGCACCTTCGTCTTCTGAGACCATAGAAAGCTGGTAAAAACCTTTAATTGGAGGACCTATATTGCGCAGAGAAGCTTGGTAATGCATTAAAATAAAGTTTCCAAGCGGCGGCGAAAATATTAGAGCTTGCTTGTCCACACCTTCCTCAGGAACCTGTGTACATGGGTGGAAAGATAACGCTTCAATGCGAGCTGTATTCATGCATGTTTAAGGGAAAAGAAACATCTGGCAAACCTTCTAAATCAGCTCGACAATTTATTTGACCAGAAATGGATATAGTATCTGGAACATCATCCCTGTCATACATTGCTGCAGATACGACTTCATGAATCATAAACAATATCCTCTGCTTTCCTATGAACAGGTAAGGCTTCCACACTGGCTGTTTTAGATCTGTATGAGGTATGTCCAATGATGAAAACCCATTCAATCTTGTAGCAGAAAGATTAGCAACACCAAGGTCCAAAGGAGTACCAAACGGCATTGAACTACTGATGAAGTTCCTCAGGGCATCTTTATCCACTATTCTGGAGCTACCTGTGTTACCAGGAAGATCTGATGTCGTAATGCCTGTAGCAGTAGAACTGACAGTTGCCATAGCTGCAACAGGTGTTCCTGCAGGCTTAGCCCTAGCTGCAATGCCCGCTATCCCCAGTATTTGACAATGATTCGATTGTCAGTGAACTTGGTCTCAGACTTCAGATTGTCCAACTTCATTCTTGTATAAGGCACTTCTGGACAGCTACAAGCCACACATGGTTCACTTTCAAGATAATAACCATCAAACTCCACCAAACTGGGTAATTTATCCCTCCAAAATGTCTATCACATAGGACCATGCTTGTATTTATCATCGGTGTCCGCAAGGCACTCACTGTGCTCACAATGAAGCACTCTATATCAATGAAATACAATAAATTTGGATCTTTTATATACTTCCGGGCTATGTCTCCTTCCAACATTCATTGTAAAATTGGGAGATCCCTTCCTTTTCATGTGGGAAATAACCAGTAAGTTCAACAACGAAATACTCAAATTTTCTATGAACACGAACAGAAAGACCATCAGGCAAATGGTAATGGACAGTTGTTGGATCAGGTAATAACTTCATTTTGCAACCAACAGCTTCCAATGCTTTTGTAATTAAATTTATAGATCCCTACATAACCAAACCACTGGACATTCCAATACCAACCATTTGAAGAATGAACTCTTGTGCTCCATCTTGTCTGGGTCTCGGTCATCACACTGGTCTGTCTCAAATGTTTGCAGACAAGTTTTGTGCCCTCCTTGCCTCAATAGCAAATATGGAAAATATGGAACATTGCGGCCCGCACAGTATGACATATTTGGCCTGAAAACATATTGATCATGAAAGATGAATACTTGCTATGAGCAGGAGGCTAACGCTGCTGAGATAGTCCACAAAATTAAAGAAATCCAGCCTTTGGAAGTATTTTACAGTCCAAAGCATAAAGCAGTAATGAGCAGAACAAGGAAGAAAAGAAAGCTATAACAGTTGCAAGCGCTAGTTACAAATGAGACTCATTTTCAATTTCTTTGGAAAGGAACTCAAACAACCCCAGACGAAGAATTGAACAGATTATCTCAGTTCATAGGATCTTATGCTAGTGCTACTGTCAACAAAGCTGCAGAAATACAATTGCTAATGAAGGAAAAGGATAAAAGGATTGTCTAGTTGGAACAAAATTTTCAAATAGAAAAGCAAGTAATTGAGTAGCAATGGAAAACAAATCTTACTGAGCTGCAAAAGAGTTTTAATGATTTAAAGATACAAATTGAAGCTGAAGTAAAGGACAAGGATGAATAGATACTGCAGTTGCAACAAAGAATAGAAAAGCTGAGAGAAAATCAAGATATAAATGAAGTCTGCAAGGAAGCATCAGAACTGGATATACTCTTAACAAAGCAGCAGACCATTTTCTGTCATAAATTGGCCTTAATTAATGACCTATCAAAGACTAATGATTCTTTAGAAATCAATTGTCTGAATTGAGGACATTTTATGAAGATATCAATGAGAAAATCTCTGAGTACATAGATTGGCAAGATAGTGCTCAGAGAAGATCATCTGATCTTCCTCGAATTGAAGAATCACAAAAGGATATCATATTTGGTGATTGGGATATCAAACTGAAACAAGAAGAGATGGTTATTATTAGAGCCAGAAATCTTGCCTCAAATTGCACTGAATACATCATAGATACCTTATTGCAAGCTAATCTAATTTAGGAATTCCCAAAGGACACCTTTCCATATGTCACATATTTGAAACAATCTAGGCAAGAAACATATAAAAAAAAGGTTCAAGACATTCAGAGTTTATCACAAGCGAAACTTGAAGGTTATTGGCATTTTCTCGTGAAGCCTCATAGTCAGTGGCTCATGCTGAGGTGTCTCTCAAATGCAACAATGCAGTTTCTTCCAACACTTAATGATGCAGTGTTTATAGGACAAATGCACATGTAGCCGATACACCCCCCAAGCTGAAGCCACTCACGGACATATACAATCTCAGATAGTAGATGAAGAATCAATCTAGAGCATAGCCATAAGTTCTTGTTGCAACAGATCACAAATTTAGTTGTCCTTTATCTTACCTTAGTTTGTTAAATCTTTTTTGAAGAATTTTATTTTAAATTTACTATTTTTTAATATTAATAGGTTATTTAAACCCCTTTCATGCATTTAGAAAGGGATCCAAAATTTTAAGAAGACAACTTTTGAACTTGCACTATTGTTTTATTCAGGGTTATCTAATTGAGAAGTTGAGTTTGAAAGCTATCTCTTTCATAAGAAGAAAAATAATGGATCGAGTATTATTATCTTTGTGATATTGTTATGTATGGTTGTTTTAGATAGTGAATCTATTATGCATTATTTCATTATATAAAATTCTTTGAAAACAATCAGTTATTATCACTATTGATGTGCAAGATTGGATGATTTGTGATTATGTATGAGATAACAAGATCTTTTTATGTGATTGCGTTTTAATCAACTAAATTAAATAACTATTAAATTAATTTAGTTTATCATATCTTCTTTTTATTCATTAAAGTATTGAATGATCTATATCGTTATTTACTTTGTGAAATCTTTCTTTGAATCACGTGTGAAAATGTACTATCTCGGGAAATAAGTAGAATAAGTTTATTCAGTAATTTTACCATTAGTTATAAAATCATTTCATCAGTTTTTCATTATGTTACTATATTAAATGTCCTTAAAATGGGAGACTGATCCCTTTATATCCTATCGGACCCTCCAATTTCAACGGAAATGGATATGCTTTAAGCTCCTGACTAGGTGGTGTTCCCAGATGTTGAGGAAATCAAGCTCCAACCTTCAACATTTTTGGCGCTAGAATGAGGGCCTAAATCTCTGACTATGAATGGAAATAAAGTCTAATCCAAAATCAAAAGGTCATCAAAAGAGTCATTCACCCTCAAAATCTCCCCCGACTTCCAAATCTCACTCGAAATCTCCAAGCCCTAGACGAGAAGTTGTAACTAAATCTCATAGTACACGCCCTAAGACAACCGATCAACCTCCTTTACAGGAATTACCTAAATCTTAGACTTTAATTGAGAAATTAGAGGGTCTCTATTTCCAAAGAAAAGACTTAACATTTTGAGTTATCTGAAGCCAACGTATCCTCATAGTTTCCCACTTCACATATTTTGACTTGTTCTCAAAGTGAGAAATTTGGGATAACTCCATTTGAGTTTCCCTTACCTTCTCACAGTAGAAGAACCCACAAATCGGAAGTTCAATCCTCCACTAGTGAGATTTTATCTTCATCTCCACTAAAAACACCACTATTTCACTTTGCTTCATTCATTTCTTCCTATCCAACCGATCCATTCATCCCTATCATTCATTCCCAATCAATAGGTGTTAGTTAAAGTGGTGCTAGCAAAGGGGCTAATTCTTCCACACATTCAACCTCTTCTACCACTACAACTTCTTCTTTTCAAATTCCCATAATGGTAGGTAGTTAACAAAACCCATCAGTAGCTAGACCATGGACTAGTCCTGGAGTTGTTCAGATGGCAACACCTATCCATCCCCTACCTAAGCATCTTAAAATATGGGTACCAAAGTTCAATCCTAATGATGGACTTCCTGCTGAGGAACATCTCCATAATTTTATGCTCACCATTAATCTTAATGGAGTAGTAGAAGAATATTGTGTAGTTATATTATTCCCATATATCCTTGAAGGATATGTAGGCTCGTGGTACTTCTCATTACCACCAACACCTATCACTACTTGGGATATATTTGAAGAACAATTTTTGGCCAAGTTTGATGATGATCACACAGCTGCTACTCTAATCAATTATCTACCAAATCTTAAAGCCAACCCCAATGAGAAAATCAAAGATTTCAATTCCAGGTTTAATAAATTATTAAATAAAATTCCATATACCTCTAAACCTAGTGTTGATGTTCAAATTGAGTGGTATATTTATGCTCTTCCTTCTAACATCGTAATTTTTGTAGACAGGGTTAATAAAGCCACTTTAGTTGATAATATGAAAGAGTCAATAATTGTAGAAAAAATGATTCTCTCTTTAGAGAATAAAATTGCTCAAGAAGAGAGGAAATCTAAGAAAGTGACTTTTGAGGAAGAAACAAGGAAGAAAACTCCTAAAGATCCTTTTGATCTTGAAGGATTACAAAAAGTTCTTAAAACTATGTCAAATTACATGGTAGATGTCAAAAAATAGGTAGCACAGCCTTCTAAAAAAACTTTCCGATCTTTTAGGAGATATCAAATAACAAACCCTCAACCTCCTAATGTCATATTAGATGTTGAATCTAATCAAGAGGAGGAAGAGGAAGAAACAACATTATTTGCCAACAAATGCCAGGAAGAAGAATAGGTAGTTGAAGCACATGGATTATGGGATTTCATCCTCACTACATTAGAAAATGAGGAGGAAGAAGAAGCCTTACCTATAGAGACTAGAAGTAAAAAATCTATTGATTCGCCTTCTTCAAGTGTAAAATAGAGACCAATTACTCTTGTCAATAGTGATAAAAACACAATGAAGAAGTATCCTCCCAAATCGACTAAATCCATCCCATCCTCTTCCAATTCTCCTTCTACATCAAAAACTCTTATTGTTTTTGATAAAGATATAAAGTATAATATCATGGAAGATATGAAGAAAGTGAAAGCCAATATTTCCATGTATGAGGTAAGTAAACTTAAGCAGCAACAAAATTTTTTGCTAAAAGAATTAAATGTTGTCCTTAAATCTTTTCCAAGTGCAAAATCCTCATTAGGAAAGGAAAGCCTCCAGATGATACTCCTAACAAGATTGATGCCTCAAATGCAATTTTAATTGGAGATCAGTCTAATTCTCATACCCCTCCTTTCTTATTGAACTTTGAGATTTTCAATAAAAATGTTCACAATTTCCTAATAGACTGAGGCGCTTCTTCAAATATAATGCCATATTCAGTTTGTCTCAAATTGAACAGAACACCTGAAAAGTCTGTTGTGCGAAATGTGCAATTGGATAGAACCAAAGTCAAGGTCTTAGGAGAATTAAATTTTGTTTTAGTAATATTATCTTCAAATCCAAGGGTTTGTCAGATTATTGAATTATTGATTGTTGATATCCCTGAGTTTTATGGTATTATCTTAAGCAGGGATTCGTCTGATAAATTACATGGTTATTTCACCACAGATTGGTCGCATATCTGGCTTCCCTATAATGGTAAACCAAATCAGATTCGGGTAGACAGAGAAAAGCATATGAAACACTCGGTTATTGATTTGGATGAAGAGAATGAGCCTGTAATTTTTTCGACTAACATCCTTGGCAATTATTCTTCAGAATCTTTCTTTGGAAGTTTTATAGGTCAGGAATCTCCCTTTTTAGCAAACTTCGTTTCTTCTCAAATTGAAAATTATTCACAAATAGATTTGACTCGATGTATTAATGTTGTAGATACTATTGTAAATAAACATGAATCTTTATTTTGGACACTTTATTTTTATGGTTCTAAATCTAGTGAAGGTGTAGGAGTTGGATATATATTAATAAGCGCTATTGGTGAAAAACAATGCTAGCATGTAGACTAGAATTTGTATGTACTAATAATGTTGCAGAATATGAAGCATTAGTACAAGGATTGTATAAAGTGATAACTATTGGTGTTGAATATCTTCAAGTCTTTGGTGATTCTAAAATCGTTATAAAACAAGTCAGAAACAATATTCATTATGTTTCAAACCACCTTAGACATTATGAATCCTTAATTCAAAAACTTACCTCACATTTTGTAGCATTCAATATTTCTCCAATACCAAGAATACAGAATGCTAATTCTGATCTTTCGGCCAACATTGCATCCAAATTGATCCCTTCTGAATATTTTAGTCCAGGCAGATTTTCTATAGAATTGATTTTTCGCCCATCCATTCCCGGTAATGTCACCAATTGGTGAGTTTTCAATGTTGATAGATATATCCTAGATTTCTTTAACATCTGAAGAATCCTATCTTGACTAAGTAATTAATGAGGACGAACATGATTCTCAATTGACTAAATCAAAAGACAAAAATGCTCTGCCAAAACCTATAGTTAAGCTTAAGGATCTTTATGGTCTTAAAGACAGATTTAAAAGGTCACCAACTGCAAACTTCAAAGCTCAACTTGAATTAGTTAACCTATGATTTGATACAAAACCCCAAAATATTAACTTAGATATTGGTCTCTTATCTAAAGAAAGAAATGCATTTATTCGTCTATTAAAGAAATATAAAGATATCTTTGCTTGGAATTATCAAGATTTGAAAACATATGATGCCTCCATCATTCAACATATCATCCCAATGGTACCAGATGTTAAACCCATTCATCAAAAAACATATGAAGATACATCCGAATTTGGAAACTCATATTAAGATCCAGTTGAATAAACTTTTAAAAGCTAAAATCATCTTTCGAGTAAGACATTCTAAATGGGTTTCTAATCTTGTATTGGTTAGAAAGAAAAATGGTGATATTTGCATTTGTATTGATTTCAAGAATCTAAACAAGGCATATCAAAAGGATAATTTTCCTCTCCCATCAATGGAACAAGTTCTTTAATCAATTGTTAGTTCTAAATTAATGTCTTTTTTAGATGGATTTTTAGGATACAATCATATCCTTGTTCATCTAGAAGACCAATTAAAAACTACATTCAGAATGAAGTGGGGAACACATGTATATCAAAAAATTCCTTTTGGATTAATGAATGTAGGAGCTACGTTCCAGAGAGCTATGGACATTGTTTTCAAAGGGTTGATTAATAAAAATATTGTGGTATATCTTGATGATATTACCATATATTCAAAGAAGAGAAATAATCATTTGCATGATTTAGAGCAGGTCTTTGAAAGATACAGAAGGTATGGAATTTATCTAAACCCCAGGAAATCATTTTTTCTCTGAGTGAAGGGAAACTCCTTGGTTTTATTGTATCCAAACATTGAATTTGTATTGATCCAGAAATAATTGAAAACATTTCTGAAATTCCATTATCACATACCAAAAAATCAATGCGGTGTTTTCTTGGACAAATCAATTTTGCTAAGAGATTTGTCCCCACATTTTCTCAAATTTTCATATCATTACAAACACTAATAAAAAAGATTCAGTTTTTAAATGGGGTGCATGAAAGAGTTGTATTTAAAACAATCAAACAAGTTGTTATTGAGTCTACTTCTCTATGAACCCCCATTTTTTCTGATCAATTTATATTATATATTTTTACCTTTGAGTTATCATATGAAGTGGCCTTAACACAACCAAATGAACAAAAAGTCGAAGCTCCTATAGCTTTTTTCAGTTCAAATTTCAAGGAGCTGAATTAAATTATTCAAGAGTAGAAAAGCAAGCCTTTGCAGTTTACAAAACTATCAAATATTTTAGACCTTTTCTTCTAAAAGCTCATGTTAAAGTTATTGTTCCTTTATCAACAATCAGGCAATTACTTATTCAAAAGGAGTTAGAAGAAAATATATCCAACTGGGTGATTGCATTACAAGAATATGATCTATAAATCAAACTTGCTAAAATTGTAAAAAGGACAATGTTTTTACAGGTTACTCACAGGAATGAATGATGCATCGATAGATGAAGTAACATGTAATATTGCAAAAATCACAGAGGTACTCCCTGTTAGCACTTAGTCTCAATATGTTGACGTAATATTTTATTTGAAAAATGGTTATGCTCCATTTGAAATGGATGTTAATAAAAACAGAGCCTTGAGATTGAGAGCCAATCAATATCAACTCATCAATGATGTATTATTCACAAAAATATATGGTTCTATTTTATTAAGATGTTTGGAAAAAACTGAAGCAGAAAAGGTCATACAGGAAATGCATGGTGGACCAACAGGTGGAGATTATAGTGGAGATACAATGACTCACAAAATTCTGCATGCTAAATATTACTGGCCAACTTTATTTAAAGATACCCAATTGCATGTAAGAAGATGCAAAATTTGTCAAACTTTTTCAGGTAGATAGAGGAAACCTTCCATGCCCCTGCAACCAATCAACATAGAACAACCTTTTGAGAAATGGGGGCTGGATATAATAGGTGAGATCGTTCCTCATTCTTCCAAACAACATAGGTATATTTTGACTACAACATTCTATTTTATGAAATGGGTAGAGGAAATACACTTGAATCTGGAAAATTCTGAGAACATCATTGAATTGATTGATCAATTTATTATTACCAGGTTTAGTATCCCTCATGCTCTTATTTTTGACAATGCTTCTTATTTTTCTAGAAATGAAATGGTTGAATTTGCTTTAAAGAGCGGATTTAAACTCAAATATTCTACAAATTATTACCCTCAAGGAAATGGCTTAGCAGAATCCACTAATAAAAATATTATAAGGATCATCAAACGAACTATCGACGAAAATCAAAAGAACTAGCACAAATCTTTAATATTTTATTTATGGGTTGTTAGAATAACCGAGAAAACCTCAATAGGTACTTCTCTTTTTCATTTGGTATACGGGAAGTAAGTTATTTTACCTCCAAATCTAGTTATCCCCTCATTAGCCTTGGTTCAATTTATTGAAGAACAACCTTCTTTTGCTTTGCAATTTGCGAATGTCTCAAATCCTAAAGCTAGAAGAAGAAATAAATAAAACTAGGCTAGTCCATGCTCACCATCAACAATTGGTTAAAGCTTTATTTGATGTCAATTCAGTCAAAGATAAAAATTTATAAATCAGAGACTTAGTTTTGAAATGGGATAAAATGCATGAGGACAAAGGAAAACATACAAAATTTCAAAAACTTTGGCTTGGCCCCTTTTAGATTTTTGAGAAGATAGGCCCATCAACCTTCAGTTTTCAAGATTTACAAGGGAAGAAGGAAATTCTTCTTGTTAATTGACTTATCACTTTAAAAAAAAAAAAAACTTGAAGGATACATAAGTATTTGTACACTGTAAATATTTTTATATATGATTTCCTTTTATTATTAAAAATATTATACTTTTGAAAAACACATTGGAAGTTTCTCTTTATTTTTTATTTGTTAAACTTATTTAGGGGACAATTTAGAAAGCAAAACTTTAAATTGGAATCTAAGTATTGAATCTATTTTAAAACTTTGAAATAAGTTAATCATTTAATTTCTATATTCAAGCTTCTGTGATCCATAATGAAGTAAACAAAGTCTTTTGGTAGAAATCACATGAGAGAATTTTTTTGGCCGATGTGTTCCGAATTGACAAGTGTGGTTCATCATCAGGACTAGATGAAGAGGCAAGACCATGGCAAGGCTTAAATAGAGAGCAATGTAGAGACATAATTTCAAGTAACGGCTATATATTTGAACAATAATGTTTAAATTATAATATTAATTTATCAATATATTAAAAACAAATATTATTAAGTAATAGCTATATTAAACGGTTAGTTTTTTGAAAAAATATATTTAAATAATGATATTATTTCATTATTTTATTAAAAATAATAATAGGGTAAAGGCTATATTAAAATGGCTAGTTTTTGAAAAATAATATTTAAATTATTTATTAAAACAAAATATTACTAGTTCTTAAAAAAAATATTTAAATAATGATATATTCATTAATTTATTAAAAATTATTAATAGGTATGACTATATTAAACAGCTAGTTTTGAAAAATAATATTTAAATTAATTTATTAGAACAAATAATTGTTAGTTCTTGAAAAATAATATTTTAAAAATGATATTAGTTTTATTAATTTATTAAAGTATTTATGTACGGCTATATTAAACAACTAATTTTTGAAAAATAATATTTAAATTAATTTATTAAAACCAAATATTACTATTTTTTGAAAAATAATATTTAAACTGTGATATTATTTTTTAATTTATTAAAAACAAATATTAATAAGTAACCACTATATTAAACAACTAGTTTTTAAAAATAAATACATAAATAATCAAAGACAAACTTTAAAGGAGGGGAGTAAAAAATTATAAAAACTTTAGCTATGAAATCTTTTGCTTTGAAACTCTTTAAAAAATCTATTTGTTGTGAATTGGTTTTGGAAAGTTATCTTTATAAAAGTAGAAATTATTATGAAGTCTTTAACATCTTTTACTTAAAGAGGTCATCCAAGACTCATAAAGAGTAAATGAAACCTCCCCATCCATTTATTTAAAAAAAATTAGAGTGTAATTCAAAAATATAAAAAACTTAAGAGTTAAGAGGTCTCATCACGAACCTGCTTACCATGATCATAGGAAACTAATAAAATTGACATTATCACTATCCACAACCAAACTAAGATAGTGGTTCTTAGTCACCAGAATTTGAGACAAGAGATCTCATCACGAGTCAGCTTGTTCAATTTTATTACAACTTTTGAATGACATTATCATTTTCTGGCTACCAAACCAGGATAATTACTTTAAAGTAAAAAATAATAAAAAATAAAAAGAAAAAATGATCTTGATTGCCTCTAAATAATGTAATTATAGCATGGACGGGATATTGATTCATTTTGGTTAAATGGTAACCCTTTCTAGGCAATGAACGCCTGCTGGCAGCAGTGGCTCTACCAATGACTTAGAAGTTTATTCAATATGCTAATCTTCTAATAGTTTTTACTTTATATTTTCAACCTATTAGCTACTAATTTACAAAAAAAGTATTTTCATGTATCACAAACCTTGAGAAGCTTTACGTCGGGACTGATTTTTTTATTTTAAATTTATCTATATCAATCTAGATTTCAGTCATTTTAAAACTTTCTAAAGAATTTTCCTGATAAAGATTAACATTTTACAGAGATTAAATGTATCGTCGAGTGTGTCACCAATTATTGTGGTACTCAACAACCCCCCATTATCTTTAGACTTAGGAGAAAGAATAATGGGGACCCTTTAAATTTTTTAGGATAGAATCCTTCTTTGTTTAAATAAAATAGGATAGATTTTATTTTTACTCCTTGATTTTTGAATAAAATAAAAAAGGTTTATGAATAAGGTCATAAAACCTTTTAGGAATCCTTTTAATAGTTTTAAAAGATGAATTACAAGTCTAAATAAATCTCGAAATTAATGAAAAAGCTATAAAAGAGTAGATATTATTAAATAATACACATAGTATTGACGATTTCAAAAGACAATTGCAAAGCTAAAATTGTGAAAAGCTGAAATGCGAACTTGTGAAATTGTGATAAGCCGATAATCCAAATACAAATGTGAAATGCGAAATTGCAATAAGCCAAATTGCGAAATGTCGAGCCAATATCGCATTCCGCCAAGAGCCGATATCGCATTTCGTCAATTAACGGATGCGGGTCATATTGTGTTCTATTAAATTCCGGTCTTTCACTATTATAGATCTCACGCCTATATAATTTTTGGAAATCGAAAAATCACTAGGATATGTAATGTCACATGATACCACACGCTAATAAAATATTTTCTAGCATAATGAAAAGTGTCAGTATCACGTGAACAAAAGTTTGGAAATTTAATGACCACTCTGCATAGTTCTAATTTTGAGGTTTTTATTGATTGGTAATAATTTTTAGTTAATGTGAAGGGATTTTCATATAACTCGCATTGAATTGATATGACCATTTTCATCCTTCAAAGCTCTTACTTCTTATCTTGGTTTGTTTCTTTACAGGTAAATTATAATAAAGAGAAGTTAAAGGACATGTCAAGAATAATCAAGGTAAGGAGAAAATCCGTAAAACAACAAGAACCAATCTTGCCATTTAAAGAAGTGTCCGAAATGTCTCCATTTTTTACAGATACTACATGCACTCTGAACGTAGGTTATGTCTCCTAGGAGGTGATATACAAACTATTCGAGGATGAAAATCCGAGGTAATTGTGAAACATACTGCTACTGCTGATGATTGTCCTCCAAGTAACGACACCGCATGGAATGATGTGGCCAATTCATTTCTTCACAGATTTGTTGCTCACCCTGAAATCCTACCATATACATATATGGTGAGATAGTTGTCGACTAGCTGGACATTACAGACAGAACGTTTATAATACCGAGGAAGATAGTTATTGGGTATTTTAAAGTTGAATATTTAAAGAACATGTATCATCTACCTCCACCTCAGAAGAGGTATGATACGCCATTCATCTAGAAATTCATGCAAGAGAATCCGAACCTTGCGGACCTGATCAAAGAATGGAGGAGGGACTTGAAAAAACACAAGCAAGAGGGCAAAGATATTTATTCAATAGCCTCCATTGTTGGCCCTTTCTCTCATATTGTTGCTATGTTATGTCACCCCTATGGTTATCCAAATACACAGAAATTCTCTGAAGAATGGGTTCCATTGATAGAAGCCTCTGTTGATGGCTACATCATGGATTGGGTGACTATATTATCTAACTATTTGACCACCCAAATCTGCAATTACATGCAAAAACACAATGTTCTCGAAAGAAAGACTCCTTTCTTTTTGAGCACCTATGTCATGGACACAAATTTTTTTCTTATGATTTTCCATCTCTTAGATGGAAATGGAAATACCAATTTCCTAGCGCTATTTTTATTTATCTCGATATCCTTTGGGAATTGAAATACCATGTTCACTTCTACAAAATATGTCATGAAGTCATGCTCCCCATCCACCAAGAAGTCTTTGGCAAAAAAGCCCCTAGACTCACTGCAGAAGCCAATGAAGACATAAAGCCTTTATTAAGAAAGTGGTTTGGGGAATAATCATTTACTTACATTTGTGTTTTTGGTAGCCTTTCTCATCCTCGTGTTTTGCCCCATATTTTCCCAGATAAGTTGTTGGCCAAAGAAGTCGCTTATCAAACAGTTGGTAAGGGCTTAACTAAAGTACTTAAAGATGCCAAGAAATCCACCTGGCCATGTTTTCCTATTTCTTGTGGTACCTTTTCCTTAGAAAATTTCAAGAATTCTTCAATTGAGATTGACCAATTAAGAGCCTTTAATTTTCCAACCATATTAAATATACCATATGAATTACATGGTGTAGCGAAAGATGTTACAACAAAGGCTAAGCTCAAACCATTTTTAAACGAGCATGACAAATTTGAAGATTTCTTTGAAATGGTTTTGGAATATTATATGGTAGAGAAATTAGACGTAGACTTTCTAAGTCCTTACGAATTGATTAGATTCAATCAAGCAAAGAATAACCCATTTGCCTAAATCCCTGTTAAAGCAATTTTGACATAATTTAGAAACTTGAGATGCATCAACTTCCTCCTAAAAAGCTCCAATTACTTCCAAGTCTTTGAAACATGTACTATAACTGTTGAGCACACAAGATAAATAAAAAAGGAGAACAAATTAGATGAAGTATGGGAGGATTTCAACCACGTTTTGATAATAGAAGAAGCTTGGGTTACAGATGTGTCGGTCGATATACACGCATAACATGTTACAGTTAGCAGAGAGACATAGTAGGTTCTAGAGACTACAGGGACAACCTCGTTTACTGTTGAGGCTTCCCAAGAGGATACTATTCCTAAAAATCCTGAGAATAATATTAATTCTAAAATTGTCAATCAATCAAATGTTTATGATGATATGGAGATAATTCCTGTATTTCCTACTGCCGAGATAGTCCTCAAAATTGAAGAAATTTCACCTTTGGATGTATTTATAGTCCAAAGCATAAATTAGTAATGATCAGGTCAAGGAAGAAAAGAAAGCTAGAATAGTCGCAAATGCTAGTTACAAATGAGACTCCTTTTCAATTTCTTTGAGAAGGAACTCAAATAGCCCCAAACAAAGAACTGAATAGATTATTTCAGTTCACAGGAGCTTATGCCAGTGCTACCATCTAAAAAGTTGTAGAAATACAATTGCTAATGAAGGAAAAGGATCAAAGGGTTGTCCAGTTGGAAGAAACTTTTTAAATAGAAAAGAAAGCAATTGAGAAATAGTGATAAACAAATCTTACCAAGCTGCAAAAGATATTTAATGATTTAAAGATACAATTTGAAGCTAAAGTAAAGGACAAGGATGAACAAATACTATAGTTGCAAAAAAGAATAGACCAGTTGAGAGAAAATCCATATATAATGAAGTTTACAAGGAAGCATCAGAACTGGATATACTCTTAACAAAGCAATAGACCATTTTCTGTCACAAATTGGCCTTAATTCACAACTTATCAAAGACCCGTGATTCTTTAGTAAAACAATTGTCTGACTTGAGGACATTTTATGAAGATATCGACGAGAAATATTTGAGTATATAGATTGGCAAGACAGTGCTCAGGGATGATCATCTGATCTTCCTCGAATTGAAGAATCATAGGAGGATATCGTATTTGGTGACTGGGATATCAAAATGAAATGGGCAGAGATGGCTATTATTAGAGCTAGAAATCTTGCCTCAAATTCCATCGAACACATCATAGATACCTCATTGCAAGCCAATCTAATTCAAGAATGCCCAAAGAACACCTTTCCAGATGTCAAAACTTTGAAACAATATTGGCAAGAAACATCTAAAAGGAAGGATCAAGACATTCAGTTTTATCACAAGTGAACCTTGAAGGCTATTGGCATTTTCTAGTGAAGCCTCATAGTCAGTGGCTTGTGCCGAGGTGTCTCTCAAACACAACAATGTAGTTTCTTCCAACACTTAATGATGTAGTGTTTACAGGACAAATGTGCATGCACCCAATACATCCCCCCTAGCTGATGGCACTCATGGACATATACAATCTCAGAGAGTAGATGAAGAATCAATCTAGAGCAGAGTCATAAGTTCGTGTTGCAACAGAACACAAATTTAGTTGTCCTTTATCTTATCTTAGTTTGTTAAAGGTTTTTTGAGGACTTTTATTTTAAATTTACTATTTTTTTTATATTAATAGGTTATTTAAACTCCTTTCATGCATTTAAAAAGGGACCCAGAATTTTGAGAAGACATGTTTTGAACTTTCACTATTGTTTGTTTCATAGTTATCTAATTAAGAAGTTGAGCTCGAAAGCTATTTTTTCATAAGCAGAGAAATAATGCATCGGGTACTATTATATTTGTGATATTGTTATGTATTGTTGATTTAGATAGTGAATCTATTATGTGTTATTTCGTTATATAAATACTTTGAAAAAAATCATCCATTATCACTATTGATGTGGAGGATTGGATGATTTGTGATTATGTATGAGGTAACGAGATATTTTTATGTGATTGAGTTTTAATCAACTAAATAATTAACTATTTTATTAATTTAGTTTATCATATCCTTTCTATTCATTAAATTATCGAATGATATATATATCATTATTTACTTTGTGAAATCTTTCTTTGAATCACATGTGAAGATGTACTATCCCAGGAAATAAGTAGAATAAGTTTATTAAGTAATTTTACCATTAAGTATAAAATCATTTCATCGATTTTTCATTTTGTTACTATATTAAATCTCCTTAAAACAGGAAATTGGTCCCTTTATATCTAATTGGACTTGCCAATTTCAACAGAAACAGAGTTTTTTTAAGCTCCTGACTGGGTGGTGTTCCTTGATGTTGAGGCAATCAAGTTCCAGACTTCAAAAAGGTGTTGGAAATAATACTGAGAGGGCGGGGGGGGGGGGGAATCAGTATTATCAAATTCTTTTCAATATGCCTTCATTATTTTATTGATCATTAACTTGTGTATAATAATAATGAGCATGAAACAAGAAAAACAGATAGTCACACCAAAGAACACCAGATATAAGGTGGAAACCCAATGTGGGTGAAAACCACCTGCTGCAATATGTCTTTATCTTCTTTCAATTAGAAACCTCTTTTACAATGATTTTGTATTGGTGCAGTCCTTTACTAGTATGCAGGCTGTAACCTGCAGAGAACTACAACTCTCTCTCGTTTTCCAATCTCTCTTGGAAGGGAGCTACAACCCCCTACTTCTTTTCTTTCAAGGACCACTTTTCATAAATTTTCAAACTGGATCCAAGAATATCAAATAATCATCAAGTATATATAAATCATCCAAACTCCTTATACAATTGACCAAGAATCACCTAGCTTCTCAGAATGTTGTAAAAAGAAAGATAGTACCAGAAATATAAACCCAGAACTCTGCTGCAATAGATAAAAGATAATCAACAATTGTTTTAAGATAAAACCGTAACTTCACCAACAGGGGCCTGCGTATATCCACAGCTCTTCTGAGACTGAACTGCGCAGATCCGCACTGGTTGTTCTTCTGCTCTGCGAACTTTTCTTCAGATCCGCACCTTCACTTCTGACTTTCTGCGTAGACCCACACTGTGCCTTCTTCTCGCTTGCGTACCTCGCACTTCGTCCTTTTCTGCGCTGCGTGTGCTCTGCATTGTGCCCTCTACTGTACTGTGTACCCCGCATGGCACCTTTAACTGTGCTGCGTACCCACGCACTGCGCCTTTGACTGCGCTGCGTACCCATGCACTGCGCCTTCGGATCACCTGCGGACTTCTGATTAGGGCCAAATTTTCAGTATACCAATGTGCCACAGTCAGTCAGATCCATAGATCTGTTCATGCGCCCGAGAGATCATGACATGCCCATAGATTCACCTTAAGTTAAGTTATCTCCTTGAATTAGATCTAGCTTTTAAAATCAATCACCCAAGATTTCAGATCTTAAGATATTCAATTGAAAGATACAAAAACCAAGTGATCTCCTTCCCTATTTATAGACAAGCCCCTTATTCACAGCATGGGACAAAACCATCAATAACAAATACAAGGGATCCAAACCTGGGCTAAAATAGATCCTATACCACGGGCCAAAACCATAGCATCAGAAAAAGGCGGGCTAAATACCACGAGCCAAACATAAGAAACCCCACGTGAGCGCGCTTCACTGCCTTGAAGTGTGTGCACTGGGGTCCGCACCTTCTGAACGGGTAACCTGCGGGTATGACCGCACCTCTTGTATGGTGAACCTGCGGGTCCGCACCTTTTGAACCATTCACCTGCGAGCCTCTTAATTTCCATCATGCTGAGAGCCTGAACAGACCATTGCCACTTGAGTGAGTTGCCATCAAGTACAACACACGTATCATAGAGCCATACCAGAATCATAATGCCAACAATCTCCCCCTTTGGACTTGATGGCAACCTCAAGATCCTCAACTTCATTCTCCCCCTTTGACATCAAGGGAAAAGGGTTATGCTCCCCCTAAGAACATGCTCCCCTTGACTATAAACCAGATCTGCAAAGAGGAAACGGAATCCACCAAACACCATAAACGATCATGAAAGAGATAGAGACATATTGCAGCCAGTTTTAGATCAGCATCCATGTTCTCCTTCTGTGCTCCAATAATACCAACAATGCATTATATGTGCTCTCCCTGAACCTGTGCCATCGATCTATAACCAATCCATAAACCAGCAAATGTATGCGTATACCACGTATCGACCTCGCGTACAATCAACAGATGAGTTTCAACAACAAGATGATGCATCAACAACCCCCAGCTTCTGCCTGAGGTATTCAAAGGTCTCCCTAGGCAATGGTTTGGTGAGAATATCAACAACTTGTTCCTTAGAAGGAACATACTCCAACTTAATTTTTTGTTCCATCACTTGTTCCCTGAGAAAGTGATACTTGATTGGTATGTGCTTGGTCTTTGAATGCATGACTGGGTTCTTTGAAATGCTGATTGCACTTGTATTATCACATAAGATGGAGATAGGTGGTGTACAAGTGATTTGAAAATCCTGCAAGGTCTGCATCATCCAAAGGAGTTGAGTGCAGCAAGATGCAGCAGCAACATACTCTGCTTCAGCTGTAGACAAGGCAATCGAACTCTGTTTCTTGCTGAACCAAGATACTAATCTGGAACCCATAAAGAATGCACCACCACTTGTGCTCTTCCTGTCATCCACACTTCCTGCCCAATCTGCATCTGTATAAGCATGAAGTGTGAGATCTGTATCTCTAGGATAACATAAGCCATAATTTTGAGTTCCTTGAAGATATTTGAAAATTCTCTTTACTGCTTGAAGATGAGTCTCCTTCGGATTTGCCTGAAATCTTCCAACTATTCCAACTGCATGCATGATGTCTGGTCGGGTACCTGTCAAATAAAATAAACTTCCAATCATAGATCTGTAGGTTGGTTGATGTACTGCTGCAGATTCATCATTTGCACTGAGACTGCATCCTGTGACCATGGGTGTACACACTGGTTTTGCATCTTCCATGCCATATTTCTTCAAAATCTGCTTGAGATACTTGGTTTGAGACAAGAAGATTCCTCCTTCATTTTGTTGGATTTGCAATCCAAGAAAGTATGTCAGTTCTCCAAGCAAGGACATTTCAAATTCTTTCTGCATCACCAAGGCTAAGCTTTGACTCATAGATTCTTCATTGCTGCTAAAGATAATGTCATCTACATACACAACAA
>APFE031235088.1:739-23305 GCA_000404065.3 Pinus taeda | reverse complement strand
TTCCAAGTTTGTACGAACTACCGGGTTGATAAAATTAAGAGACAGGAAGCCCCAGGAGTTGTAGCATTATTGCTACAATACTGGGGCTCACCAGCCCTCTACTGTACTGCGTACCCTGCACTGCGCCTTTAACTGTGCTGCGTACCCACGCACTGCGCCTTTGACTGTGCTGCATACCCACACACTGCGCCTTCGGATCGCCTGCGGACTTCTGATTAGGGCCAAATTTTCAGTATACCAATGTGCCACAGTCAGTCAGATCCACAGATCTGTTCATGCACCCGAGAGATCACGACATGCCCATAGTTTCACCTTAAGTTAAGTTATCTCCTTGAATTAGATCTAGCTTTTAAAATCAATCACCCAAGATTTCAGATCTTAAGATATTCAATTGAAAGATACAAAAACCAAGTGATCTCCTTCCCTATCTATAGACAAGCCCCTTATTCACACCATGGGACAAAACCATCAATAACAAATACAAGGGATCCAAACCGGGGCTAAAATAGATCCTATACCATGGGACAAAACCATAGCATCAGAAAAAGGCCGGCTAAATACCACGAGCCGAACATAAGAAACCCCACGTGAGCATGCTTCACTACCTTGAAGTGTGTGCATTGGGGTCCGCACCTTTTGAATGGGTAACCTGCGGGTATGACCGCACCTCCTGTATGGTGAACCTGTGGGTCTGCACCTTTTGAACCATTCACCTGCGAGCCTCTTAATTTCCATCATTTTGAGAGCCTGAACAGACCATTGCCACTTGAGTGAGTTGCCATCAAGTACAACACCTGTATCATAGAGCCATACCAGAATCATAATGCCAACAAAAGGTCCTCATGGTATTATTTCTGGTAGAAGGAAAGACATCCATGCATTTTCTTATGAGCATGAACCTTTGCCAAATTTGGAGTGGAAGATTAATCTTGATTCATGGCCCATCAATACAGAGATGGAGAGTAAGACACCAAACACCAAGGAAAATTTCCAGAAAAGGGGCATTAACAAGGCAGGGGACATTGAGATGGAGGATGCATCTTCAACTAAGAAGGTAAAGATTCAGGAGTAGAAAAAAAAAGAAATTGAGGTAAAATTAACTGAAAAGAACCTTGATCAGCCTGGTTTCCAAGTACAACTATTGGATCCCCAACAAGTTGCTTCCTCCAGTTCAACTGAGGTGGAAATCCTGGGTTTAGTTGAAAGAACAACAACAACATGACCTAAATGGGAGGAGGGAAAATTTACAGAGGGAAGGAACAAGAAGTTTAGAGATGATATGTCGGCACAACTCACCTCCCATTTAGTGCTTTATCAGACCAAGCTCTTGACTACCATGGACCTAGAAAGAAACCAGATGAAGTTCTCCGTGTATCACTATTCAGTGCAACCCCTCCCACCTGGACCAAAGTTCAGGACAATTGATTTATCTATAGAAATTTTTAATTTCCCAATGCAAGATAAATTTAGTTTACACAAGTAGGCAAGGGAGATGATATATAGTGAGTTGAGCAAGGCATACTTGACCATCAGCAAGGCTGAGAATCTATTGGAGAAAGCGACTAGTAAGGTAAAACATGATAAGGCTGACTCAAGATCCCTCCATCTCCAAAACGAAGGATACAAAGAGTTGATTATCATGTTGGGGGTGGATCCTAATGATAAAGTCGCCATAGATTCCATTATCAAAGGATCACAATCGAAAATTCAGTCATTAAGGAAGGAACTTAAAATGCCTGTTGTGGAGCATGTACACACCAAATAATTGGCATAGGTTGAAAACAATAAATAAATCCTAGTTAGGGAGTTGATTGAAAGGAATAACAAAGTGGCAGTACTCAAGTCAGAGGTAGTTGAGATGCAACACATGATTGATTCCCATATAAGTCCAGTACTTGTGCTAGAAAACCAACAAAATCCCATTAAATAGTTAACCAAGGCCCTCACAAATCTACAAATGTTAGAGAGTGAACTTAAGAAGATCCAAATCAACTTCGATAACACCAAGTACACACTAGAAAATAAGGAGAAACAACTTAATTCCACCAAGGAAAGTGTGGATCAAATCAATAATAAGTATCATGTGGCACAAGACGAGATTAAAACACTGAAGAATAATATGAGAGGCTAGGTAGGTAATCTGGGATGATATCATCTATAAACTAAGGAAAATATGGGAACCTTTTCAACTAGTCATAGAACATAAATATGCAGTAAAAACTAATCAATTCTTTGTCTTATCAGGTAAAGAGGAGAATTCCAAGAATGCCAGCATTGTTGAGAAGTTCATCAAGCTCCTAAATTAGAATTAAACTGATGAATTGAGGCCAATAGAAATTTTTGACAAGACAAGTGTGATCATAAAGGTCGCCAAAGTGATGCAGAAGAAGGAAGCAAGGGATAGGAGCCTAGACGCGTGTGAGTGAGTTGGCAAAGTTAATTGCAACATTCAACTCTAATTTCGACCAAAGAACTAGAGAAAGGTTGCCTAGTTGTTGGGACTTCCAAGGACAAATCCTACTGTGGAAGTAGTATGAGAAATTGTTAGCCAAGGCCAAGAGAAAGGTAGACTCATCACATGAGAATACTTCCACCCTCAAAGGTAGCACCATAGTGAACTACCTACAAAGATACTTTCAGTTGTTTTGGCTTGTGAGGACCTTCTTCATGGCCAGGCCAAATTACACTGAGCTCATGAATTTAAAGACGGCTTACAATACCTTTATTCACACTCCCATACTAGACCCAGTTTTGTGGAAAAGGTGTAACATGTTAGTTAACTCACCGCGAGTGCAGGTGCTAAAGCATGGGTCCACTTCGAAGGATCAAGCGAGCTGGCATTGAAGATCACTTCTGTTTTGAAATCATATCATATCTCTGCCATTTTGGCAATTTTGTAAATATTTATGTTTCAAGAAATAATCAAGTTGTTATGTAATTCTTAGAATAGTTAGGCCTTTGGCATGCTTGCACAACTGATTAGTTTAGACAACTGTCATGGAAGGAGATATTTTGTAATTGTTTTTTGTAAGGACCCTCCTTATAAAAGGGAAGAGGAACTTATTTGTAAGGGTTTAATTTTCACGCTAAGCGACTGTAATATTCTGCAAGTTTTGCAAGTTCTGAGATGTTATAATATCTGTGTTGATCTTGAAGATTAACAAAGAAAATTTTGGTGATTTCTAGCATCGATATGTGGAGTATGTTATCTTGTCTCTGTTTACCATTTTTATATGTGTTTCTTTCCTCTTAGAAATCATGTAATTGTAGCTGCTGGAAATCAATCTTGTATGACATATTTATGTATGACATGTGATGGTAGATGGTACATGCAGGTGTAAGATTGAAAGCCTTAAAATTCACTTCGTGGTTTCTAATTTCATTTCCTTTTTCTATACATTATTTTGCTAAAGTTTAGTGCATTTGATTCTATTTCTAGCCCTCTGCACCAAATTTCCTTTTGTTATTTCTTCCCTCACCTATACTACAATGACTAAAGAAGCTTCACTATTTGTGTGTAGGCCATCATGGCTTGATACTTCAAACCATTGAAGGCTTGATACTTTGCTTCATTCCAACTAAAAGCAATTTTATTAATTAAGGTATAATGGGAGCAACATTTTTTCCAGAGTTGTTGTCAACATTTGTATAGTATCATGTTAGATCAAGGAAATCACGTAAAGTTTTAAGAGTCTTGGGATGAAGAAAATCCTTTATTACTTCAAATTTATTGGGATCCATGTATACACCATCCTTACTAACAAAATATCCCAAATATTCTACCTTTGACACACCAAAAGCACAATTGGACCTTTCAAGAAATAGTTGATGATGAGGAAGTAGTTGAAAACCCTGGTCCACATGGGTACCATAGGCCTGCCAAGTTTTCTATAGGTTAGAATATCATTGAACTAAAAAAATGACATAGAAAAGGTTGAAATATGTGGTTCATGAGACTCTAGAAGGTGGATTGTGCATTGGAAAGTACAAATGGCTTAAAAAAAATCATAATGTCCTTCACAAGTGCAAAAAATAGTTTGGGAAATGTTGGCCTCCTTCATATGAATATCATGATAGCTAGAATGGAGATCAAATTTAGTAAAAAATCAAGGACCTTTAAGCTCATCCAAAAGATCAACAATTACTATAATTGGAAGCTTATCCTTTACAATTATTCTATTTAGAAAGAGAAAGTGAGGACACATGTGCCAAGTACCTTATTTTTTAGCACCATAACCATAGGGGATGTAGAAGGACTAGTACTAGGGTAAAGGACACCTGCAAATACCAATTCTTGAAAAATATTTTCAATTTAATTATTTAGAACAAGTGGGTAGTAATAAGGGAGGGAATTTAGTGGGAGGATACTAGGTACAAGTGAAGTAGAATGATCATGTGCACCATGGGAGGGTGTTAGGCCTTGGGGAGTTCCAAAAATTCATTATTGTTTGGATAATACAAATTGCATGTTAGGATGGATGGGTTGGGAAGGAGTCTCAAAGGCTTAAATTGCATGGAATGGTTATAATGCTAGAGTGTCCCATTTTTAGGAATTTCTCCATGTAGTGTGATTTGATGATAGTTGTAAAGCCTACTATGATTTCTTTGAAGTGTAGATCACTACCTATTGGACACTCATAACTCACTAAAAACCATGGTGATGGGGTTGAGTGTCCATGACCATTAAACATCTAAAGCAATGTCACAACCAAAAATTCAATAGAAAGAATGTAGGATTTCAATCACCAATTTTGAAGGCACACATTTTCACAAGAACCCTCAAATTTCATGGAACCCCACATTCACAATCATGATATATAAGTTTTTCACCACATGGATATAGAAATGTATCTTCTAGGCTACCCAACAATGAAAAAAGTCATGTATGCTAACTTTATCAATTAAAATAACGACTTTATGATACTTGAAATCAATTTAAGGGATTGGGAAGAAAAAATACAAATCAATGTTGTCAGACTGAGGATCATGCCAAAAACTCTAATATGAGTTCATTAAAAAGTAATATATGTTTATTACATGGAGGAAATGTGTGGATTATCAATTTTCCAAACCAATTATCCATTATTACACCTTATCTTCATACCTAATTACTTTTACCATAATCCCACAAGATTATCTTGTCTAACATCCCCCCCCACCCCTCTTAATTTGAAGGGGTGTTTGTGAGTCCAAGCACCATTATGAACTTTTCAATTTTTTCTCTTCCAAGCGCTTTGGTGAAGATATCTACATCTTGCTCAGTTGTGGAAAAATGTATTAGATTAATAGTTTTTGCCTCTACATGATATCGAATCAAATGATATTTTGTATTGATGTACTTGGTTTGATCATGGAATTTGGGGTTCTTGGCCAACTTGATTGCAAAAGTATTTTTGAAAAGTAAAGGAGTTGAGTTCACTTGTTTCTCCAACAAGTCTTAAAGTATTTTTCTAAGCCACATAATTTCCTTTGTTGCTTTTGCGGTTGCCACATATTTAGCCTTTGTTGTCGAATCTTCCAAAACTGACTACTTGAGTGACCTATGGAAGATAGTTGTTGATCCTAGACTCATGAGATATCTTGAAGTTGATACTCCATTTTCCTTATTCCCATCGAAGTTTGAACTAAAATGTGAAATACGACTGAAGTCATCCACCTTGGTGTACTTAAGTCCATAATATTGAGTTCCCTCTAAGTATCTTAGGACTCATTGTAACACCATCCTCCCACATTTACCCAAGCTAGGCGGTCCACCAAGGTAAACATGTGACGAAGAGTTATCATGATATGATTCAACTAACTAAGTCCGGTTAAGGAAGTTTAATTGATGAACCAAACCTTACAGACCTCCCTTAGGTGCTACAGAACCCCCAAGAGTGAATTTACCACTCCAGGTTCCCAACCCTTGAGTTAACCTAGTATTTCAATGAATTAAAACCCAATTCTCTCCAATGACATGGGAATGCATGTGATCGGGACTCTCCAATCACTTCCACAATGCCTACAAGGGAGAGACTATAGTCTTTTTTAGCCAGTTCTGTGATAGGGACTGTAATATTTAAGCCACTTTTTGAGGGCTAGTCTCCAAACCACTGCCTGGAACTTGATGAGACTTTCCAAGAAAATAAATGACACCAAGACAAAGCCTCTAAAAAAAAAATTGGTCAAGGACTTGACCTAACCAAGCTTAATCATGACAAAAATTTTGTCGAACACATCATGAACAAGTAATCTATAGGTCATAATAACATATCTAAGCATAGGGGTCTCATACTTATCTAAGATTCATACGGAAGCATTGATGCCTTATCGCATTAGCTGCATTATCCTCTACAAGGTAATATATCCATTTTTCATTCATTTATCAACCAAAACATGATGAGATCCATACGTTATCACTATCATAAAACATGCTCATAACTGACATATAACCAACATAATTAACAAGGATACAACAACCATAAATGCCACATATAAAACAATACATTTACACATGAAATACCAAGGAGAAGGAACTCTTATTAATGAACGCAAAATCCAAAAGGTATGGGACTACCATGTTCCACCCGGCCATAGATTGCCTGTGCCAAATCTCTCTTCAGCTAATCACCCCCATGCTATATTCCAAGCATGAATGTGGGACTCAAACCAACAAAATCAACCAGGGATTCCCGAGGCTAAGCCACTTCACCTTCATCAATAGAACCAGGCTTTACCACAATCCTCTCTGAATCACTAGGCCCTAAATAATAAACACACAATACCATGATTTATCGTAATCCCCACCAGATCACTAGGCCATAAACAAGCATGGATCCACTGGATTTATCCACCTACACCATGAGGAATTTTCATGTCTCTTAATCTCTAGGCTTTACCGTATATCTCTCCATTCACCGATCGACGATTCCTAGGCCTAATCGAGACACCAATCTCTGGGCTTTACCACAATCCACACCGAATCACTAGGCCCTAACCGAAACTCTACCCTCCAGACTATACCGTATATCCCATCCTGAGATTCGTAGGCCTGATGGAGGGCACCCACCTCTAGGTTTTAACATATATCCCACCATTCACTAGTCAAGGTTTCTTATGACCATCGAGGCACACAATACCTAGCTTTAGCACAACCCACAGTCTGATTCAAAGGTTACTAGGCTAGTGGCTTTACAATAATCCACAATTTGGTTCAGGGATCACTAGGCCATGTGTTCTTTTCTTTCAGAGATCCACCTCACTCAATTTCAAATCGATCTGGAAATTCATCTTAACCAAAACATGAGAACCCCATCACACCATGGTTATCCAAAAATGGCAAGGCTAGGCTGAAAAACATTGTCACACCTGGAAAAAGCCATTGCAATGACATCAAGAGAACCAAGAACACACATGCATGCTAAATATAGCAAGTAAATCACACATGCAAATCAATATCTATAGATAACCCCATTGTAGTTGCTTGATCCTACTCGTCCTTGCTTGATCTTTTATTTTCTTGATTCAATGTTGAAGTGCTCCAAGAAATCTCTAACTGTCCAAGAATGTGAGAGAGAGAATAGAGAGAGAGCTCCAAAACTAAACTGAAATAATTTTACACTGACAAAAGGTTACCCATTGATCCTCATAAGCCTTTTTATTAATGAGGCATCTATTTTCTTCAATTTCCATTATTTTCCTTCATTTTCCTCCTCACATGCAACTTGTGTTAGGTACCTATAATACTAGTGATTCCCCATTACTATTGTCATTGTATCCCCTATTGTTATTTTTGTGCTCGTATTTTCTCCATATTTTTTTTATTGTGCTCCATAGAAGCCCACTATTGTTATTGATGTGCCCCTATATTATTATTGTTATGTCGACTTTGATTATATTGTGACCCATTAGACTCGTATATATAGAAAGAATGTTTTTTCATTTGTATCATCCAAGAATTGTTCATTTGTGTAATCTAAAGGAGTTTTCCCCCTCAAAGAGGAAGATTTTCAAGGTGTTGATCTATATTTTCTTCTATTTTGTGAGCTAGTTGCATAACATTTGGTATCAGAGCTTTGGATTTTAGGGTTTCGCTACTCCAAACAGGTCATCATGGAATTTTCACTATAATTTTTTTCTACGATGTTTCAGAATCTAAATAAAAAACCCATTTGAGACGAAATCTCTCTGAACCTCGGGACCAAATTTCCGATCTTTTATCACTATATTTGTGGAGATATGATCCAAGGAAGTTAGGGTTTTTGTAGGAGCCCAAATTATATCTCAAATAGGTGACCTGGGGAAAATAGTCATAATTTTTTTTCTAAGCATGAGATGGAAAATTCATAAGAAGTTACAGAAAGATGACAACCTATAGTTTTTTTTAATATCGGTTTCAGGTCATAAGGTTGAATCAGTGATATGTGGTACTTCGTACAAGTTCGCTCTACTGAACCAGTCTATAATCAGGTCATCTTGGGAGATTGGGCATAACTCTTCCTTGGAGAATCCAATATTGATCATACTTGCAGGGTTAGAAAGAGGACTTTGAGGGCTACTACATGATGCAACTTTATACCTTAGAGATCCAAAATTACAGAGATACAATAGATTCAATATCGAGCTCCTACAATGTGAAAAAAAGCATGTAGTTTTTTTTTTTAAATTTTGCATAAGTTTGGTTTGAAAAATTAGTTTAAAGGAATTCAAAGGGCATAGTGAAGAATTATTATCACTAATTTATGCCTTGAAGAAAGAAAATGGAAACACCTAGTAAGCAACCTGAAGGCTCTAGCATGACTCATGAAGAAGAGGAAGAAATGCAACATGATATATCTAAATTACGAGACCAAGTGCAACAAATTTCACTCTCACAAAAAATAATAGAAGCAAAGATGGATGGTTTAAAGAAAGGCATGGAAGCTAAGATGAATGGAATGGAAGCTGAGATGGATGTTATGAAATACAACACTGAATGTTGGAAGAAAGACATGGAAGGTTGGAAGTAAAGTTTGATAGCGTTGCTACAAGAAAGGCTTCCTAATGGTGAAAAGGTAGTAGAGGAAACTCATCTTGAGAACGAAAGAAATGTTAATCATGATTTGAAGAATTACAAGATTGAAGATTTGAAGAAAGACATGGAAGGTTTGAAAAAGTTGCTACAAGAAAGGCTTCTTAATGATGAGAAAAAAAGAAATGTTAATCACGATTTCATAGACTCTAACGTTGGAACAAAGACCCACCATGTTCCAAAGATTGATATGAGGAAGTTTTATGGAAAGGATCCTGTAACATGGATACTACAAATGGAACAATATTTCGATCTCCATAATGTGAAAAACACACAAAAGGTACGCATTGCAACTTTATATTTGGAACCAAGTCAATTTGTATAGTATCGATGGCTTTACTCTTGCAAACAAATATTCACTTTGGCAATTTTTATGGAAGAAATGATAGCACATTATGAGGATACAAAAAACAACACTTTTTTAGTCAATCGATAAATCTAAAAGAAGGGTTCATGATGGAGCACATTGAGGATTTCCAAAAATTGAATATAAGGGTAAAATATATTCCGGAGGAGCATAGGATTGATGTGTTCTAGGGACTTTAAAGGATAACATCCAACACGAGGTTCACCTTTGGGAACCTAATTCATTGGAGAAGGTATTCAAGTTGGAAAGAAAAATGGAAATCAAAATTATGGGAACAAGGAAGCCTACTACTCACAACTATAAAGATGGAAGTGTTGTTGCTCCTAGCCTTCCACAACCTACAAGGTTGACACCAAAAAAATTGGAAGAGAAAAAAGCAAACGGGCTTTGTTACAGTTGTGATAGCAAGTACACTAAAGGTCATAAGTGTGCTAAGAAGAAATTATTTTACACAGATTGTGAAGATGAGGAAGAAAAGGAACAAGAAATGTCAAAAGAAGAGGATATACACCAGGAACAAACCCTAGAGAAAAAAGAAATGAATCCGACCATATCTTGTAATGCATTGGACATAATTACCACTCCTCAAACTATCAAGATAGAAGGACATATCAAGAAGAAAAAGGTAATAGTGTTGATTGATTCGAGCAGTACCCATAATTTTATTCATTGTAAGATAGCCAAGGAATTGAATTGCTTCCTATATCCAACACCAGAGTGTCAAGTGATGGATGCAAGTAGAGGAACCATAAATTTCTCTGGAAAGTGCCATAATATCAAGATATCCATGGGAGAATATGTATTGAATATCCCAATGTTTTCCATTCCAATGGGTGGTGCTGATGTTATACTAGGAGTCCAATGACTACAATCCTTGGGTACAATAGCTTTTAGTTTTCAAGAAATTTTCATGACATTTTCTTCGGAAGGAAAGGAAGTTGAATTAAGGTGTATCGCAAGAAAACCATGAAATATAATCAGCTCTAATGGAATAACAAAGCTTCTAAAGAAAGAACAACGAGGCGTAATTGCACAATTATGTTCGCTAGAGGTTCCCACATTGAAATCATCTATTTCTCTAGATATCCAAAAAGTCTTGGAGAATATTCCAAGGTATTTGAGACTCCCAAAGGTCTCCCACCTATTCATGATCAGATCATGCTATTCATTTGATTCGAGGAAGTGTTCGTCGAAACATTAGTCCTTACAGATATCCATATGCCCAAAAGAGTGAAATTGAATGTATGGTTACAGGAATGCTAGAGGTTGGTATAATTCAACCTAGTCAAAGTTCTTTCTCTGCTCCAATAGTATTGGTGCACAAGAAGGATGGGTCATGGTGCATGTGTCTGGATTATAGGGAGCTCAAAAAGATCACTATTAAAGATAAATTTCCCATTCTTGTCATTGATGAATTTTTGGATGATTTGCATGGATCAATTTACTTCACCAAGTTGGATCTTCATTGAGGATATCACAAGTCAGAATGAATACGGAAGATATTCCGAAAACAACATTTAGAACTCATGAGGGTCACTATGAATTTTTGGTCATTCCTTTTGGCCTTACCAATGCACCTTTTCTACATTTCAAGGTTTGATGAATTCCATTTTCAAATCCTTCCTTAGAAAATTTGTGTTAGTATTTATTGATGATATACTAATCTACAACAAGTCTTGGAAGGATCATGTTGAACATGTTGACATGGTTCTCAAACTATTGGAGGAGAAACAATTATATGAAAAAATCTCCAAATGTTTCTTTGGAGTACAAGAGGTGGAATATCTATGTCATATTGTATCTCATGAAGGTGTTAAGGTAGGCCCTAGAAAAATTAAAGCCATTAAGGAATCGAAAATCCCCACATACATAAAGCATATACGAGGATTTCTCAGGTTGATAGGGTATTATCACAAGTTTGATAATAATTATGGGATAATAACAACACCTCTAACAACATTGTTGAATAAAGATGCATTTTCATGGACTCTAGAAACAACGAAAGCCTTTAAAAATCTTAAAGAGGCAATGTGCCAAGCACCAGTCTTAGCTACGTTGGACTTCACAAAAACCTTTATTGTGGAATTTGATACGTTAGGAATGGAATTGGTGTTGTTTTAATGCAAGAAGAAAGACCCATTTCTTTCGAAATTCGTTCAATCAAAGGAAAGCATTTACAAAAAGCTATTTATGAGAAGGAAATGTTGGAAATATACGTGCACTTAAGAAATGGCGACCCTACCTAATGGGAAGATACTTCAAGGTAAAAACGGATCATAATAGTATTAAATACTTCCTGGAACAAAGATTATATTCAGAAGAGTAGAAAAAATGGGTCACAAAGATGTTGGGTTATGACTTTGAAATCAACTACAAAAAAGGGAAGCAAAATGTTGTGGCATATGCACTCTCAAGAAAGGATGAGGATGTGGAAGCATTTCTTTGTGCCATTTCTATTATCCAATCAGATTGGATAAACGAATCAAGGGATGAATGGAAGAATGATGAAGAACTGTGTGAACTCATTCAAAAGTTACAACAAGATCCCAATACATATGATACATTTAGTTGGAAAAATGATTCATTATGGTACAAAGATCACTTATACCTATGTAAGAATTCTCAAATCCAACAAAAATTCTTATGGAATTGCACACCTCTCCCTTAGGAGGGCACTCAGGATTTTTAAAAACTTACCACAGGGTTAAGAAGGATTTTTTTTGGGATGGGCTTAAATCAGATATTCAATATTTTGTAGCGGAATGTTTGGTTTGCCAACAAAATAAAGTTGAAACAATTAAGAACCCAGGTCTATTACAACGTTTATCCATTTCAAGCCAACGTTAGGAGGAGGATGGATTTTATCACATGTTTACCCAAGTCTGAAGGAAAGAGTGTCATCATGGTGGTAGTTGACATACTTACCAAGTATGCACACTTTTGTGCATTATCGCATCCATTTAAAGCAAGTAAGGTTTCTACTGCATTTATGGAAACATTTCAAAAGCTACATGGAAACCCAAATATTATTGTAAGCGACAGAGATTCCATTTTCACTGGAAATTTTTGGACAAAAATATTTTTCTGTCTTGGTACTCAGTTAGCTCATAATGCATCTTATCATCCTCAAATAGATGGGAAAACTGAGATAGTAAACAAATGTTTGGAAGGATATCTTCATTGCTTTGTATATGATAAACATACACAATTGGTCAAATGGTTACCTCTGGCTGAATGGTGGTATAACACTTCCTTCAATACTATAGAAAAAATGACCCCATTTATGGAACTTTATGGATATCATTCACCATCCATTACATCATATTTAAGAGAAAATTCTAAGGTTCAAGTAGTAGAAGATCACATCGAGCATCAACAACAAGTTCTCCAACTCTTAAAGGACAACCTCACCTTGGCGCAGAATAGAATGAAACAATAGGAAGATCAACATTGGAGTGAAAGAAGCTTTGTTGTAGGTGACTGGGTATTCCTATGGCTACAACCATATAAACAAATGTCCCTCAAGCAAGCTAAGAATGATAATAAATTATCGCCAAAGTATTGTGGTCCGTACAAGGTGTTGCAAAAGATTGGTACTACAACATACAAATTGGAGCTTCCTACAGCTTCCCGAGTGCACCTAGTTTTCCATGTTTCATGCTTAAAGAAGGTTATAGGTGACAAACTCTCGGTTCAAACAATATCGCCAGAACTTGATGAGGAAGGAAAATCATATTGGAAACTGAAGCAGTCACAGAAACAAGAACTCGACAGCTACAAAATCGATTAATTTTAGAGTATCTCATCAAGTGGAAGGATGTACCCACTGAAGATTCCACATGGGAGCGTGAGAATTTTATACATAATCATCCAAAACTACTCAAGCATTGAGGACAACACTTTTTTGAAGGAGAGGGGCATGTTAAGTCTCTCTAATACTAGTGATTCACCCATTAATATTGTCATGTAGCCCCTATTGTTATTGTTGTGCCTCTATTGTTGCCATATTGTTATTATTGTGCCCCATAGAAGCCCACTATTGTTATTGTTATGCCCTTATATTATTATTGTTATGTCAGCTTTGATTATATTGTGACCCATTAGGCTTCTATATATAGAAAGGAGGTTTTGTCATTTGTATCATACAAGAATTGTTCATTTGTGTAAGTTAAAGGAGGTTCCTCCTTGAAGAGGCTGATTTTCAAGGCGTTGATATAAATATTTTCTTCTATTTTGTTATTTTCATAAATAAATGCTAGTAAATGCCACTTTGCCTTTCCAAATCCTTTATGGCCTTTGCTAATTTCCTTTATCCATAATAACCAACGTGAACACCCATTGGAATGTTTTTCCCACCATTCAGCTTGGAATACATGTCCCATGATCTTGGTCTTATATATTTTTTTACATGAATTTTTTACCAGGGTGGTTATAGAACCACCCCCCCCCTCCCTGGGGGAACACCATCCTTAGTGTTCAATGACACTTGAAACCAACAACATTGCTATAAGAAAAACATACTTCCCATGGAGCTTTATAACACAACTCATTATAGTATTTACAATGACATCCCACTAAAAACATGATAAGCATATTGTTTACTGGATATTTATCACACAACTCATTATGGTAGTTACAATAATAACCACATATACTCATGCACATTTGCTTCAACCAAAAAATAACCATACTATCTATGGAGCTTTATAAATCTAGCTTGATAACATATTTACAATAATATACACATATACACATATGCACATTTTCTCAACCAGCAAATAAAAGGATACAATACCCATATCGCCAACAAGAGAATCCAGAGGCTCACACCTCCACCTCAAAGTAATGCCAGGATTAACCTCCTTCCCAGGAAGTCTAAAATCCACTGCTAAATTTAAAGCTACATCCAATGCCTAGTGTTACAATATTGTGTTGTTGTCCCCTCAGTGAACAATTACCGGATCCTTGTTCCAAGGAACACTCCCAACGTGCATTTGATTCCATCTAGAAATGTTAATGACAAAAACAATCCATCCTCGACCTTCTCTTCTCTACTACACAGTCCCTCGGGCAATCCAGTCACCCGCTTTCGTGTAGTCACTCACCTTCCAAGTTCCCTGACATCCCCTATCCCCGGTGATCCATCGCTTGCAAGGATTCCTCGCATTGGAAGGTACAAAAACCAAGGCATATCCCTACCTCTAAGCTAACATATCGATCATAACATGCTCATGGAAATCAATGGACACTATTGGGCTAGTGTCCCACAATGACCTTTCTCCTAAAGTGTTTTACGAGCATACTGATGCCTGTTTGAACTCCTTTTTTTGATTCTACTAATCCTTGCAGTCAATTTCAGCCACCGAATTGGGCATTTCCATGCTTCTTGTACCACGCACATAACTTCCATTAGATTTAAAAAATTCACATCATACCTTAATGGTATCTCATCAATAAGGTACACTTGCAATCCTATTTACTTCTTGTCACAATAAGTCAAAATAAAATCTTTGATAAAATCATTATGTATAAACATATAACATCCGGTTAGCTCGAAACAAAACCATCATAGTTGAAAATTGTGAATCACATGCAATCATCATAACCCAGAATCATAGGTCACATGTAACCATGATAAATCATTATCATAAATCACATGCATAATAAAATTGGAATAAAACACTGATACTTATCCTTTAATCTATCCTTAGGGTGTACCTTTATCCTTTTTGTACACACACTGGATCAATTTACACACCTGAAAAGAACCCAATGCCTTTGATTCTCTTCAATCATGTACACATACACACAATGTACATCACAACACATACATCCACACATGGCATACAACACCACACAATACATACACCCACACCCGATGTACAAAAAAACACATACATCTATACCTAATGTATGACACCACAATACATGTACCTATGCCTGGCATACACCACAAAATAATACATGTACTACACAGAGTAAAACACAACGAATACACGTCACGATACCACAACTACACAATTCACATACATAGTATCGCATGCCTGCAACACAACATGTACAACATGCATACAATAGCACATGTACACCAGTACCATATGTACAACATGTACACAACACCACATGTATAACATGTACACAACACCACATGCACACAAAACCACATGTACAATCATGCACACAATACCATATCTACATAGCACCACATGTACAACATGCACACAACACCATATGTACATAGCACTGCATATTAAACATGTACATAACACCCTATGCACACAACACTGCATATCCAACATGTGCACAATACCATGTGCACACAACACCACATATCCATCATGCGCACAGTACAATATATACACCACACTGCATATTTAAAATGTACATAGCACAATCTATACCCAACACTGCATATGCAATATACACACAACACTATATATACAACAGACACACAAAATTGTATGTACACAATACTACATATGTTACATGTACACATCACCATAGGTATAATGACTGAATATACAACATGCAAAACATATACACAACAATACTACCGCACATCCATAACCACATTGTCTTTATGAAGAAACCTTGATTCCAATGTCTCTCCACCATCCATGCTTATCCTAGCATGTCATGGATCACATTGTTTCCTTCCATTTATGTATCACATTACCTATCCATATCATAAAAATATTCATAGTACAAGCATATAATATCAATTCATATCCGTATGATACTAACCTCTTAGATTTGCCAAGACTACTCTTCCCACTTAATTCCCATAAGACCAGGAACCTCTTTCATGCCATTCACCTACATAAGCAATCATTCCTCCACAAGAATGATCCCTGTCAACCCTGTTAGACAATGACATAGATACATAGATACATACGTATATATAAACATTAGCATAAAAAAATCATGATCCCATTAGAAAACAACATATATATGTATATATATATAATTATATATAATATATTATATATATATATACATATACATATTAGCATTAAACAATCATGATTTTTTACGACCCTATCAGACAATGGCATACATACATACATACATACATACATATATACATATATAGACATCAACCTAATCATGATCACAACATCATTACCAAATAGCATAAGTTCAAGGTTAAGAGAGCTCCTTTTATCCATTCACAACATGCACAACATTAAGAACAATGTTTAACAACATAACCAAGGTATATGACGCCTCAAAACCATTTACCTTACTTTTCTAGTTACCTTTCTCATGTTTGTACTTCCACCATCCTTTTACCACAATGGACCCAACCAGTCCAATCGACAATCATATTCTTACCTTCAACTACCCTTACACATGCACTAGGCTTCATCCAGGTCTCACATTACTTGTTGGGTTTCATTTAGCTCTCCCAAGTTCCATTGACTTTCCTCATCCCAAACCAATTCCCAATACTCTCAAAACATAAAAGGAAAGAACAAGAAACAAACAAGAAGAAAACCATGAAAAACAAATAAAAATATGACATCACAAACAAAGTGGCAAGGTCTTACATCAAACATAAACAAAGCCGCAATCAAGCGCAACCAAATCACAAATATCGAAAGAAAAAAACTAGAAACAAACACCATGACTCAATCCCTATTGGTTCCCAATGCTTCCAAGGGTAATCTCAACCCGAGCCTTCAATATTTCATGGAAGTTTCTTTGCCATGCAATTCTTAGTATCATGCTGCCATAAACACATAATTGTCAATGCATAAACAAATATAACAACATGCTAGTTATCTTACCTTGTTATTTCAAGCACATTGACCTGCAACTGAAAACATCCATACCATCTCTCAAGGGACTCAAATTCCCTTGACGAACCAAACTATAACTAGAAACTAGATAATATATATGTCAAATATATGTTTAGGAATATAACATATATCCACATAATGTCTGACAAAATCTAGGTTAAGAAGACTTCTTATATTCAAGACATTCATTCATTTGGGATTGCGGTTTCCAAACATAGCCAATGGAATCCTTCCCAATTCCCTTCTTTTACCTTTTTACCTTGCCGCAATCAAGTCTTACTATGTATTGTCACATCACCCAGTTATTAGTTATATAAACAATGCAACTATTACCTTTTCATGCTAATATCAAGCATGCTTCCTTGCAACTGCTCACACATGTCGATCACATGTTTCAAAGGTCAAGACAACATATCTTTTAATTTTAATCAACCTTTACCAAGACTAACAATCATGTCATAATCAACAATCAACCCACATTCATCAGTCATAATACATAATGCTATAGCTATACCCTACTTACACTCAAGTACATATCAGTTGTCTCAACACATATGTTTTAGTACAACCATCTTAAAACAAGACCATTTCTTCATACAATATTATAGACACATACTCATATCATGCAATTAACCAAACCTTAATGCATCTTAGGGGAGGCTATCTTGGCTACACAATCAATCTAGATTAGCACAATATAACTTCACAAAACATCAACTCAAACATAAATAAGGTCATGATATCTATAACAATAAGTAGATAATATGTTTAAATCATAAGCTCATAAACAACTGTCATTCATGCATAATATTCACATATGCACAGTCAGTCTAGATTAGTACAACACACTATCAGAATATATTAACTCATACTTGAATTTCGTAACCATAATCATTTGCATAGGTCAATCCAAATTAGCAAAAAACATAATAACATCAAGACCTCATATGCAATGACCATAATCATCAAGCATATGACCACAATGCATACAACAATAGGTTACTATTGTTCATGACTATCTGACACATGTGCATATGACTACATTACTCAACTAGCGTTTATCATACATGTAACCACAAAAACAATAGAATGACAAGTATATAAGTAACTTTGATTCTTGTAACAACCATTAACCACATACCTGCATGCCCAACATACATATATATATGACTATCTACTCTTACCCCAAATTCTAGTGTTGCAACCTCGCTTTGATGACCCACATCTCCTCCTCTATCTCAGCCAACACATTAGCATCATGATGACCTAATTTCATACAATGACCTCACGATGCATGTCTTACCTACTATACATGCATAACCATAACCATGATAATGCATGCATAACAACATATACCCATTGGCATGCATAACAAATGCATATACAACCGACATGCATTCATGACAAGCACATCTCAATATCCACATCATCAACCTCTACATGACAACACAATTGTAATAGTGACCACCACCATGCATGCACAACAAGAACATAGTCCACAAACATAAAGAACACATATGAAACTTACATGTATGCATGACAAAAACATTCTGCTCATCCAGTTCAAGTGTTGGACCATGCTCTGATACCACCCTGTAACACCCTCCTCTCACATTTACCCAAGCTAACCGGTCTACTAGGGCAAACATGTGACAAAGAGTTATTATGATATGATTCAAATCCCTAAGTGCATTTAAGGAAGTGGAACCAATGAACCAACACCTTATAGACCTCCCTCAGGTGCTACAGGACCCCTAAGAGCTAACTACCACTCCAGGTGCCCAACCCTTGAGTTAACCTAGCCTTTCAATGAATTAAACCCCTAGTTGCTCCTTTGACATGTGTAACAACCTTAGTGAAAATTACATGTAATACAAGTTAAAAAAAATAACCACGGTTGATGAGACACCTATTCCAAGTCGAATGTTGGGCAAGACATCCTGGGTGGTGTTCATTTGGTTTTTTATGGCTAATGAAATTATCAAAGGCAATGGTAAGGCTTTGGAAAGGTAAAATGGCATTTTTGGCGCAATTATTTATGAAATTAATAGAAAATAGGGGAAAAAGGAGGTGAAAGGTCACAAGTTGCATGTGAGGAGGAAAATTAAGGAAAATAATGTAAAATGGAGAAAATAGAGGCCTCATTCATAAAAGGGCTTCTGAGGATCAGTTGGTAACCTTTTGTTAATTTAGATTTGGAGCTCTCTCATTACTCTCTGTCTCTCTCTCTCTCACTCTTCGACACTTAGAGTTTCTTAGAGCACTTTGCTTTTGGAGCAACAAAGGAAATAAGGCAAGAGGAAGCAAAGATCATGAGGGAAAGGCAGGATCAAGCAGCTACAACAAGCTTCATTGCAGGTATCAACTTGCATGTGTAATTTCCTTGCTAGATTTGGCATGCATGGGATTGCATGTGTTTCTCTTCTACCATGGCATGGGTTTTGCGAGGTGTGACAGTATTTTCAGCCTAGCCTTGCCATTTCCTAGTAGCTTTGATGAGATGGGTTCTCTCATTCGGTTTATGTGGGATGGTCATATTGGATTCAAATCTTAGTGGATTGGATCTCCAAATTGACAAACACATGGTCTGAGTGGTCCTTGAACCAAATTGAGGATCACAAAGCCATTGGCCTAGTAACCCCTGAAACGTACTGTGGGTTGCGTTAAAGCCAAATTGTGTGCCTATGTGGGCCTAGGAATCCTTGCCAGTGAATGGTGGGATATATAGTAAATCTAAGAGGTGGATTTTCTCTCCATTGGGCCTAGTGGTCCCAGGATGGGATGAATGGCAAAGCCTGAAGGTATGTCTTGGTGTAGGGCCTAATGATCCCTAGATCAGATTATGGATGCACGGTAAAGCCTGAGAGACTAGGAGGCACTCAAATTCCTCATAGTGTAGGTGAAGAACTCTGGTGGAATCCATGTTGATTGGTGTTTTTGATGTGTTCTATGAGCCCCACATTCATGCTTGGAATATGGCATGAGGGTGATTGGCTGAAGAGAGACTTGGCTCAGCCAATATATGGTCGGGCGGAACGTGGTAGTCCCTTCTCTAGTTGGTTCATTACATTCATTAATGATAAATTCATTCCCTTGATTTTAATGTGTAAATGTATTGATGTATATGTGGATTTTGATGGACGATATGTTTATGGTATTTATATTCCTATTATGCTGGTTATATCTATGTTCTATGACAACAACTATGTATGGCTCTCAGCATGTTTTTACTTGTATATGAATGGATAATGTGTCTATGACCTAATAGAGGATAATGCAACAATTGACATGACGAAACAATGGTTCATAGCGATTCTCAAATATGAGATCCCTACACTTAATTATGTTTTTTACACCTCTAGGTTACATGTTGATGATGTGTTTGATGAAATTCCTATCATGGCTAGTAGGGGTATGGTTATGATCTTGTTCAGTTTAATGCTTTTGCATCATTGTTTCCCTGTATTTTTACTGATTCTAAGCTATCACCCCATTCTAGGGAGTGGCATGGGCTTTGGGCCTCAAAAAGTGGCTTAAATCCCGAGGTCGCTAGCACAAAATTAACAATTTTTGTCTTTGGTCGCTGGAAAGAAAGCCTGTGAGAGCGACTTTAGGTTGTTGGTCTCTCCCTTGCCCATAGCATGAGATCTACTATGGCCTAAGAGATCCAGAACAACAGTCGGACCCAGGGAGACTTTATTGCTTTTGCATCATTGTTTCCCTATATTTTTACTGATTCTAAGCTGTCACTCCATTTTGGGAAGTGGTCTAGGATTTGGGCCTCAAAAAGTGGCTTAAATCCCACTTAAATGCTAAGGTCACTAGCTCAAAACTGAAAATTTTGGTCTCTAGTCGTTGGAAAGCAAGCTTGTGAGAGCAACTTTAGGTTGTTAGTCTCTCCCTTACCCATAGCATGAGATCTAATATGGCTTAAGAGATCCAGAACAACAGTCAGACCCAGGGAGACTTTATTGCTTTTGCATCATTGTTTCCCTATATCAATCCTAGACCTCTTGACGAGAAGAATCTAATAAAAATATCATCAGCCATGAATAAGATGACCCACATGAATTTTTTCCCTGGTTGCCAATTTTAACACCTGGAAACTAAACAAACACGAGCAGAACTACATGACACATGATCTTGAGTTAGCAGCGATCATACATGAATTGAAGACGTGGAGGAATTATCCTATTTGAAGGAGGTTTGTACTTATGAGTGATCACATTGGGTTGAGGTATTTGTTTGACTAACTGGATCTAAACGCTAGGTAGGGTAGATGGTTTGCCACAATCAGCAAGTTTGATTTTGAGATCAGGTACATCAAAGGTAAAGAAAAAAGTGTGGCAGATGCTCTCAATAGATGGGTACAGGTAAATTACTTGGCAGCTATGAGCTCCTATGGGACATATCTACAAGATAAGATCTTACAGGTAGGTTGGTAGGATGTCAGATATATGGAGATTGTGCACAGGTTGCAGCAAGGTGTTGGTAGAGGTAGAGGTACAAATGCAGGTACATGTATAGGTAGTGGTACAAGTACTAGTGGAAGTACATGTATAGGAACATGTATGGGTGCAGGTACATGTACATGCACATGTAGTGTTACATGTACCAGTGGAAGTACAGGTATAGGCACAGGTACGGGTATATGTACAAGTGTAGGTGCACAAGGTATGGATTATTGTCTTATAGTAGATGGGTTGGTCAGGGTTTGAGACAGGATATATGTACCAGATAACAATGAGCTCAAGAAGGTGATCTTGAGGGAGTTTCATGTGAAACCTTATTCAGGTCACCTAGGTTATCATAAGACATTAATTGTGGTGAATATATTTTACTATTGGATGAATTTGAAGAGAGATGTAGAAAAGTTCGTGGCTAGATGTTTCGACTGTCAGCGAGTGAAGTCATAGTGTAAACATCTAAGTGGATTGTTATAGCTAATTTCGATTCCAGAATGGAAATGGGAGGTTATTTCCATGGATTTCATCATAGAATTTCTTAAGACAGTGAAGCAGCATGATTCCGTCATGGTCATTATGGACAGGTTAACAAAGGTTTCACACTTCATTCCATGAAATCGACGTTCTCAACTAGTGATGTGGCACAATAATTCATCAAAGATGTAGTTAGACTGCATGTTGTTCTAAAGAAAATTGTGTCTGACAGGTATGTGAAGTTCACTTCCAAGTTTTGGAAGGAGTTATTTTTAGGTTTGGGCATAGAGTTGGCATTCAACGTATCTTTTCATCCACATACAGATGTGTTGTGTGTGGAGCATGATTGTTCAGAGGTCTTTGTTTCAGCTGGATGTATACCCCAGGAAGTTTGTACACCCCTCCACG
>APFE031235087.1:0-11826 GCA_000404065.3 Pinus taeda | reverse complement strand
ATGAACAGCGCGGGAGATGTCTCTCTTCTTTATAGTCAAATGCATCCCCTCCACATATGCGCGTTCCCATTTTCTATCTAAGACACACACGGTATATACATGCATCCCCTCCACAGATGCGCGCGCATAGGCTCACGGTATATACCAGGGTTATAACTCTGCCAGAATTCAGTCCATAGTTTCAAATGCACAGTCAATGAACCACGACCTTCTGGTAATGAACCATATAAATCCTCCGCGCCCTCAACTTTAAAGGCGGTATAACAATAAGCAAACCATAATTTAATACCCAGGCATATCCACGCATGCACCAATTATAAAGGTACCGTATAATTAACACACAACAAACACCCTAACCACGCAATCAACTCGCATTCGGAAATATCTGAGATACGCTACCTGAGGCGCCGCTACAACAAACAGTTTCATAAGATTGAAGGAGCCCACGCAAATACTCTCGCTCTTGCCTAGAATTAACACAATTTATATATATAATTATGCACAGCTGCACAATGTTCAACTCCACACCGGTCACCAGTTATAATACCATAAAACGCAGCCTTCGTGCTAACACAGCCTTGGCGCTAACACAGGGAATTCGCCTTGGATTTATTAGTTGAATAACAAGCTGTTCACAGTTAACATACATGCGGAAACCATTCAAAGTTTAATACACAGTTCAAGTAAACTATTGACTACGCGCACCATATTAGCAATATTAACAAGACATCATTCATCTCTTTCCTGAGTGCTGAGAGAAAGTTCATTATGATAATTCTGGCACGCTCCTCTCTCCCCCTCTCTCTGATGAGCTGAGAGCTGGCTGCCACTTTTATTTACATAGATCAGCGTTATCTCCTAGAAAAAGTATGATTTTTCCCTTTTTACACAATTATATAAACCTGGAAGCTTTATTCCCTATCTTTATCCTAATTTTGACTGGAAAAAACATAAAAATCCTATTCCCATTCTTTTTCTAACTATTCACTCATATTCTTTTTCTAAATAAAAAAATATTTACAACAAAATATCTAAAATTACTACACCCCATCTTTATTCTATATTTACAAATAATTATATCAGTTGATACCATTCTTTCGTTCTCAAACTTAGATGAATTCGATATACTATAAATGAAGTCCATTGCGGCTTCTTCTCATTGATATTATGGCTATACATTGGCTAGTTGGTCTTGCAAGCTTTTGACGTTATGCTGTCACCCTTTGAAATTTTAAAGTTTTACAATATTAGCTTCATTTACATATTAGAAATTGTCGTTTTTTATTTTTAAACAAATTTAAGACGGTTACATATGCGTTACCATATATTTCTTTTCTCTTCCTAAACCAAAAACATTTTTCATATATAATTTGTTTCTTTTCTTATATAAGAGAGAAAAGAGAATACATTCACATCATAATCAATATATTACTGCAACTCTGATGGTTCACATCATAAGCAATATTCTAGCTCACCGCTATTCTATGTAATATGTAAATATTACTGTATCTTATATAATATTTTTTATTTTATAATACAAAATTGAATTAAGATTTTAGGTTAAATGAGATTTAATATTTTCCGGTACAAAATTTAAATCTAAAATTTTAGTTCACTGAGATTTTCATTTCCAGGACCATTATCAATTAAACTACATATTTAAAAAATACTACACATTTAAAAATATTTATAATTTTTTTAAAATAATGATTATATTAAATTCATTTCATCAATTTAATATTAAAAATATATTATCTAAAAATTCAATACCCATTTATGTTCATATTCCTCTTCAATCTTATAGTAAATTACGATATTTCCAGAATTTCATTTATTTATCATATTTTTTGGTAAATCTTCTTTGGGATGCACTATTGATTGGACCAATAAATACAGTAGAGTGGATTGATGAATCCAAATGAAGGACTATAAAACTTCATAATGACCCGAACATGTGCGGGATGTACTATTGATATGACCAATGAATAGAGTAGAGTGCATTGAAGAATCCGAATGAAGCACTATAAATCCATAATGACCTTACCAAATACTTTGGAAGATAATGGCCCTGACATGTTCTCACTGTCTTTTTACCCTTGTAGAAAGTTTTTTTCTTATGTCGTAGATAACTTTTTATATAGTATGACATAAATATTTGGTCTATTTAATGGTCACACATGTGTCATGTTTGTTGTTGAGAATATGTTATCCGAAAACGGATGACCAACATTTTTTAATATTAAAATAAATTAAAATATAAAAAAAAATATATATAATTTAATATTGTTTTAATATTAGAAATATTATTTGTGAAATTTATGATATAATAGATGTTTTCTTTAATCGAAAATAAAGTCATTAAATATAATTTTTTTAAAATTTTTTTATTTTTATTTTTTAAATTTCTGAAAACACAATATTTTTCATATTTATATTGTTTAGTGATATAATTTAGTTTTATATTATAATTGTTTGATGGTATATTTAGTTTATATTTATGTATTTTTTTTTATCAAATGATTAGAAATTATACATAAAAACCATTAATATTTCTAAGTATTTAATAAATACAAGTTTAATATGGATTCAAGTTAATTAACATTTTTAAGCATATACATATATATGCATATATTATTTATATAGTCATTTATCTTTTATTTAGTTTAATCTTTTTGTGATATAAGGTGGATTAGTGCAACGCAATTGGATTTAGAGGGTTTTGTTTTAAAAGATAGTGAGATTTCAAAATTCATTGTAATGACAACAAAAATATTACGCTTAGTCTAATTAATAGACAAAATGGGCATTTTAAGGGCATTGTCTCTTGTTAATTTTAATCAAAATCTAACTTGATTTCAAGTTATTTAATTATAGAATTTAAAGGCCTTAAGGGTTTTCAGGGTGCTCAATCCATTTACATATTCAAAATGTATTTTAAACAACAAAATATCACAATCTTTCTTCAAATTGTATCCATAATTCTAATGAAAAACGTGATTTCCTCTTTAAGTTGAATTGTGCTAAAATATTAAACCATGTTAAATCTTGGCATGGCATACTCATATGTAATACTGTCAGAAAATTGTAAATAATTTATTTACTTTTACTGAGGTAATTTGTAGACTATGGGCACATGCTAAAGGTTTGGTATGAATAAATGATGAACACAATTATTTACATAATTTACCTTAATAAATGATCACATCTAATCAACCATGAAAATCATGATTGAGATAGATGTTGAAAAATATTTTCACATTTTAGACAACTACAAGACACTTGACAAAAAGGTTGGCCAAGACGGCGAGAGGAGGAAAAGTTTGAGATGGCCTTTTGAACTTGGAGCCTGGTTGGAGTAGACCATAGAGAGGAAATTAAAAGTTGGTTAGCATAACACCCTTAGGAAAGTATGTTTTAGAGGGAGGCAGGATGCTGCCAAAAAGGAATTTATGAGTTGGACCTAGTATGGCGAGTGAAATTCGAGATTGAGCCCTGTGTGGTTAAAGAAATCCTGGGGTGGACTTGGTGTGCTTAGAGAAGCCTTAGGTTGGACCTGGTATTGTCCTTCACAAGGAAAAAATGTTATGGATATGAAAACAGATCAGGGGGAGTTCTGGTGGAGGGTGCCAGTTCTCATTGGTTGGGTGGAACCTTCCTTTGTCCACTACAATTTTTGTGGCAAGGTTAATTATTCAAAAGCACATACGTGCAATAATATGAATGGTTTTTCTTGTATGTTAATTCCTATTACCTTTTGCAGTTGTTTTATCTAAATTTGATAATGTGAAATTGCAAAACAATTTGTTGATTGGATTATGTTAGTTACAAGTTTTGATGGATAGAATAGGTACTTATCCATCAATGAGGAAAGATCCTTATCCATGAGTAAATAGGTTTGGAAGTTATATGGAAAATCCTAGATACATTTCACAGCATCGACCTTCCAGGTTACACACAATTACATTACTAACTATGCATATGGAGAATATTTTCAAAAGAATACAATAGAAAGGAAAAGATGAATTTTTACTCTATAAAAAATTGAACAAAAATACTAATAAGCCTAAAAGAACTATTGTGGTAACAAGAAAAAAGGATCGTATCTTTCTAAAAGTTCACATTTAAAATCTGATAAACATTTTCGATGACAACATATAATATAACTAGTAGAACCACATTTACCAATAAAACATATATACAACCACATTTTCTAATGTGGTTGATAAATACCGATAGGCCTATATCAACCACTTTAATAATTATTATGTGTATTTTTTTGAAAAACCAACTATTTAAGATTATTAATACCAACCATATTCTTATATATTTATATGTTAATGATTATTATATTAATATTATAATAATAATAAATGATCATAATTATTATAAAAAGAAATATATTATTATTATATTAGTATAATAATATAATAATAATAATGATATATTATTATTATATTAATATAATATTTATAATACTATATGTATATTAAATTATATTTTTTATAATATATATATTATTATAATATATATAATATAATATAATATAGTTATTATTATAATAATTAATAATATTAATTCATAATAATATTAGTAATATTAATTAACAAAAATAATCTTCATAACATTAATTATTTCATAATAAACCTAAATTCTTTGTAGTAAATGTGATTGACATACCCATAAGGCTTTATTTCTATCTATGACACAAACTATTGATAAATATATAATAATTATTATTATTTTTAGAAAAATATAAATATTTTATTTTATTAATAACAACAACAAAAATATTAACCAATAACAATAACAATTAATATTTAATTATTGTTAAACAATAATAATATTTTTGTAATTAAAATATTATTAAATAATAATAATATTATACCAATTAATGAAATAATAATAATAATAATTAATTCATCTTTACATAATATTAGTTAATAATGATAATATTAATAATAATAATTAATAATGATAATATTGATAAATAATTATTAATTCTTTGTCATAATGTGACTTTGGACCATGGTTGACCACAGTTGACAATATTTGTCACAAAGCGACAATTGATCATGGTTGACAATGGTTCACTATGATTCACCATGTTTGACTCCAAAGAATAACAAACCATTGGGATTTGTACTAAAATTCCAAGATTGACCATGGTTGAACATGTTTGATTCTATAACACATGGTTGACCACCATGGTTGGCCATGGTTACAAAGATTGTCCATGATTTTTATATGGAGACATTCTTTGTCACATTGCGACATCAACCCATGGTTGACCATGATTGATATTATAAACGCAAGGGATTGATCTTATCAACTGAAGTGAAAGATAAACCCAACAGGTTAATATTAAAACCCCATGATTGACCATAGTTGACAATGGTTGACCATGATTGATATTATAAATCTAAGGGGATAATAAAGCCAACTAATTAATCTTATAAACCCAAAGGAATAATAAAACCAAGTGATTAATACTAAAACCACAAGGGATAATGAACCCAAGGGCATAATGCTAAACCCAATGGGTTAATATTATAGACCCAACATATATAAACCCTAAGATAATTATTATAAACACTAAAGCAACCATGATTTACCATGGTTGATGTTCATATTAAGACAATCCTTATCACAATGCCATGTTGGACCATGGTTGACCATTGTTAGTTTTGATATTGATACAATATTTGTCACAATGTGACGTTGGACCATGGTTGATCTGGTTTATTTTCATGTTGAGACAATCCTTGTCACAATGTGACATTTAACCATGGTTGACCATAGTTGGCTATGATTGAAAATGGTTGACCATGATTGATATTATAAACCTAAGGGAATAATAAGCCCAAGGGATTGATATTATATACCTAAAGGAATAATAAACCCCAGGAATTAATACTAAGACCCTAAGGGATTATGAACCCAGGGGAGTAAAATTAAACCCAAGGGACTAATATTATAAACCCAACGTTTATAACCCCTATGGAAATTAATATAAACACTCAAACAAACATGATTGACCATTGTTTATTTTAATATTGAGATAATCCTTATCACAATTCCATGTTGGACCATGGTTGACATCGTAATAAACCATGGTTGACGAGGGAACAACAAACCCAAGGGATTAATACTAAAATCCCAAGGGATTATGAACCTAAGGAAATAATATTAAACCCAAGGGACTAATATTATAAACCCACGATATAAATAACCTAAGATAAATATTAAAAATACTAAAATAAGCATGGTTGGGCATGGTTATTTTTCATATTGAGAAAATCCTTGTCACAATGTGACAGTGGACCATGGTTGACCATGGTTTATTATGGTTAGCAATTGTTGAATATTATTAAACCCTAGGAATATGAACCATTAAGTCAATAAACCCAAGGGAATGATAAACATAAGGGATAACAATTATAAACAAAAGGTATATAAGCTCTAACATCAATATTATAAACCCTAAAATAAACATGGTTGACCATGATTGACTATGTTGATTCCATATAGAGACAATCCTTGTCACAGATATGAAACATTCCCCCTTGGTCAACCATGGTTGACCATGATTGATTTTCAAATCTAGACAATCATTGTCGAACGCAACATTAGACCATGGTTGACCATGACTGATTTCCATATCCAACCTTGTTTGACCACAGTTGAACATGGTTGGTTATGATTGACCGTGGCTGATAATGATTAATATTATAAAATGAATGGATTGATATTATAAGCCCAAGGGATTAATACTAAAATCTCAAGCGATTATGAACCAAAGTGGATAATATTAAATTCAAGGGACTAATATTACAAACACAACATATACAAACCCTAAGATAAATATTATAAAAACTAAAATAAACATGATTGGCCATCTTTTATTTTCATATTGAGACAATGCTTATCACAATTCCATCTTGGACCATGTTTGACCATGATTGACATCATAATCAACAATAGTTGACTAGCGAATAATAATGGCAAATGATTGATATTATAAGCGAGGAGGAACAATAAACCCAAGGGATTTATACTAAAACACCAAGGGATTATGATCCTAAGGGAATAATATTAATCCCTAGAGTCTAACATTATAAACCCAATGTATAAAAACCCTAAGATAAATATTAAAAATAATAAAATCCTTGTCAAAATGCAACATTGGAGCATGGTTGACCATGGTTTACCATTGTTGAATAATATTAAAACCCAAGGAATATAAACACTTACATCAATAAACCCAATCGATTTGTATCATAAACCCAAGGGAATACTAAACCTAAGGTATAAAAATTATAAACCCATGGTGTATAAACCCTAACATGAATATTATAAACCCTAAAATAAACATGTTTGACCATGGTTGATTTAAATATAGAGATAATCCTTATAACAATTCCATGCTGGACCAGGGTTGACCATGGTTGACATCATAATAAACCATGGTTGTCCGGGGAGTAATAAACCCAATACATTGATATTATAAGCGAGAAGGATCAATAAACCCAATGGATTAATACTAAAACCACAAGGGATTATGAACGTAAGGGAATAATATTAAACCCAAGGGACAAATATTATAAACCCAACGTATAAAAAACCTAATATAAACATTAAAAATACTAAAAGAAACATGGTTGAGCATAGTTGATTTTCATATTGAGACAATCCTTGTCACAATGTGACATTAGACCATGGCTAAACATGGTTGACCATGGTAGAACATGGTTTACCATTGTTGAATAATATTCAACACTAGGAATATGAACCCTAAGATATAAAAATTATAAACCCAATGTACATAAACCCTAACATGAATATTATAAACCTTAAAATAAACATGGTTGACCATGGTTGATTTCCATATAAAGAAAATTATGTCACAATTCAACCTTGAACGATGGTTAACAATGGTTGGCCATGATTTATTTTCATATTGAGACAATCTTTGTGAGAAAAAAACGTTGGACCATGGTTGACCATGGTTCATTTCCATATCCATATGGTTTGAGAATGGTTGAATATGGTTGGCTATGATTGACCATTGTTTACCATGATTAATATTATAAACCCAATGGCTGATATTATAAACCCAAGGCTATAGAAAACCCAAGGGATTAATACTAAAACCACAAGGGATTACAAACCTAAGGGAATACAATTAAACCCAAGGGACTAGTATTATAAACCCAATTTATATAAACACTAAAGCAAACATGATTAACCATGGTTGATCTTCATATTGAGACAATCCTTATGAAAATTGCATGTTGGACCATAGTTGACCATCATTTATTTTCATATCAAGACAATATTTGTCGCAATGTGGCATTGGACCATGGTTGATTATGGTTGATTTTCATGTCAAGAAAATTTTTGTTACAACACGACGTTCAAACATGCTTGACCATGATTGACTATGGTTGACCATGTTTGATTCTATAAAACATGGTTGACCATCATCAACAATGCCTAACCATGATTGAGCATGACTTTCCATTGTTGACTATGGATATAAACCCTAGTGTTATAATAAGTATAAATAGTGGGGCGAAAAAAATGTATCTCCTCCATATTTATTTTTATTCCATTTCATGTATTTATATGATTTTCTTTACAATATTTCCCTTAAGATTATTTTATCCTAGATTGAATTGAAAGATAGAAAATCGAATATGTCAATTGTACCAAATCTCAACTTCAATCCTACAATATATGAAATACTAAACATTAATATATTAATGCATTGTATGATTAAAGTAACTATCAAAAAATTAATATGTTATTTAATTTTTATTGATAATAAGGATGATTTTCTGTTTAACCACATTGTAGATTACAAATTCCCATATAAAGGTAATGTACATTGAACTACACAATATTGTATTGACTACAAATTATTGTGTCAAAGTAATGTATGTTAAACTACACATTATTGTATTGATGAGGTTGTTAAAGAATAAAAATGGATTCTATTAAAATGATTTGGAACCATTATAGGTTAAAGCAATGTTTTGTATTAAAATCAATGTCCATTAAAACATTGTATTTGTCTATAAAATCAATGTATATTATCTTAAAAATTATTGTTATCAAATCAATGTATATCAAATTCCACATTATTTTTTTATAACTAAAAAACTATGAAACCACTTTAATAAAAAAAATTAGCACCTTAAATTAAATTTTGATATTGCCAATATATTAGATTACAAATTTTGAAATAATAAAATTAAAACTATGTTTTGTATTAAAATAAATGTCCAAAACCCTAGTGTTATGTTAAGTATAAATAGTGGGGCAAAAAAAATGTATCTCCTCCATATTTATTTGTATTCCATTTCTTATGTTTATATGGTTTTCTTTACAATATTTCCCTTAAGAATTTTTATTTTTTATTTTTTTTATCCTAGATTGATTTGAAAGATAGAAAGTAGGATATGCCAATTGTACCAAATCTCAAATTCAAACCTACAATATATGAAATATTAAATATTAATATATTAATGCATTGTATTATTAAAGTAATTATCAAAAAAATTAATATGTTATTTAATTTTTATTGATGATAAGATTGTTTTCCAGATTAATCACATTGTAGAGATTTGGTCGACTTTTGGAACCAACTAATGTGGTTGATCCTCAAGACAAATGGTGCGAAACATCCAACAAATGTGATTTGTGATGAGGATGAACCACACTAGTTAGTTCAAAACATAGATTGAATCTCTACAATGTGATTAATCCCTAAGACAACCTTATTATCAATATGGATCTTAGAAGTCTAAGATCTAACATTAATTTTTATTACTAAACACATTAATTAATTATTATTTATAACATTCATAATAGATGAATCACTATATATTAAATTACATAATTACAAAGTAACATATAAAATCATTATATATTAAAACAATTTTTTATATTATATTTAAATTACAAATTATCATATAAAGATAATATACATTGAACTACACAATATTGTATTGATTACAAATTATTATGTAAAAGTAATGTATGTTAAAGTATACAATATTGTATTGATGAGGGTCCTAAACACTAAAAAGAGATTCTATTAAAACGATTTGGAACCATTATACGTTAAAGCAATGTTTTGTATTAAAATCATTGTCCATTAAAACATTGTATTTGTTTATAAAATCAATGTATATTAAATTAAAAATTATTATTATCAAATCAATGTATATCAAATTCCATATTATTTTTTTATAACTAAAAAGCTATGAAAGCACTTTAATAAAAAAGTTAGCACCTTATTATCAATTTTAGAATTGCAATATATTAGATTACAAATTTTGAAATAATAAAATTAAAACTATGTCTTGTATTAAAATCCATGTCCATTAAAGTATATTAAATCCCACATAAAATCAATGTTTTGTATGAATGTGGCTTAGATTTATTATCTGTAAATACCCCTCTCAAATTTATAAATATTGTCAATTTAGAATATTAGAATGAAACAAACTATATTAAAATGTCTTATATAATTTTTCTATGCGGATATGCTTCTATACGATCCTTCAAAGAGAATTTTAGCCAACAAGGCTTTATCCCATCCTTACTTCGACTTCGGTTTTGAACATTCTTGACTGTTAGAGCTTTCAAAAACCTAAAACGATGTGATCTAATATGTCGTCTCAAATTTATGTTGTAATTACTTACTTCTTTGCATTCAAATATATCATTATATCTGGGATTTATAATTATCTTTGTAAAGCAGCGTTGAAATTTAAAATTTAAACAAATTAAAATTTCTTTAGCGGATCAAACAAATTAAAATTTCTTCAGACTGTAATGAAACAAGTTAACTATGAATGGGTGAAGGAATTAGTAATGCATAGGCAACCACTCAGTTTAGCTAATGGATTGGAAAAAAAAACTTGGCAAATGATTTAATGGCATAAGTTTAAGAATGTGAATAGACATATGTTTCGGAATCAATGTCGGTTTGAATATATGTTTTAAAAATTATTTTAAATATATTTATTAGTGGGAAAAAAATACTTGGAAAATGGTTGAAGAGGCATAAGTTTAAAGATGTAAACATACATGTTTTAGAATTAATGATAGTTTGAATATATATTGTATAATTTTTTAAAATACATTTCTCACTAGTGATCATACATGGTTATCAACAAGAGGTATAGTAAATTTTTAATCATTCTTTATAAAAAATTAAGTTAAGTATGCTTTAAACATGTGATTTAGACATGCAATTAAGTTAGTGGTGTGAATTCTATCTATTGATATAGTGGCAACCATGAGAATATACTGGCATCTTTCAATTTAGACCATCTGATTATAAAGATTAATTAAGAAAATGATTAAAGTGCCCAACTCCAATAATAGGGATGACTATTGGCTTAAATATACAAGTATAGAAAAATGGTCCATATAAATTCAAATGCACATTCACACATGGAAAAATAAAGTGGTTTCAGTATATTATCCTCTTATGTTTTACATTTCAAATATTCACAAAATGGTCGTAGGCCCTAAATAAAAACTAGCTAAAGTATCCATATTTTGTTAGATTTTAGGCTTCTGTGGAAGTTTTTTGTAGTGGTATGATCAGGATTGTCAACAGTCTTCTATTCATTGAGTCTACGTTTCAAACCCCAAAGGGGGTCCATCATTAGGACAAATCAGAAAGATAGAAAAAGAATGAGAGATTATTGAGAGAAGGAGACATGAACCTTGATATAAATATACAGAGAACCCTAAACTTGTCTACAGGCCGACACTTGATTTCATTTAAATTTTAATCAATTAATAATT
>APFE031235085.1:166574-204830 GCA_000404065.3 Pinus taeda | reverse complement strand
TTTTCTAAAATAAAAATATAAAATTATAATTTTAAATGGTTCAAATTTCATTGTAATTCACTTGATATTTATAATAATTATGGGATTTTCCAAGTTTATGTTTTCTACTTTATATTAAATATTATTGATTAAAATAAAAATAAATATCTACAAATTTAAATAATTGCATGGAGAGACTTTAGTCCAACATGAATGATTACATGGGAGACTTTAGCCCAAAGTGAATGAGATGTTCTAATGTTATGTAATGTTATTGAAACTTGTTAATTTAGTGAAATTACATAAATATAAAATACACAAATAAGAATTAAAATATTAAAATAATAAAATCCATTTTAGATCCATTTTAAACTCTAGATTTAGTAGCCACAAAGGGATCAAATTTCTCAAGGTGCAAAGCTTTTCCTTTAGATCCATCTCAACTCTAGATTTAGTAGCATAGAGAGGGAATTTTTCTGATGATAATAAGAAGTTTGTTGCTATTTGCATAGTTTGGAGAAATCTTAAAAAGACCCAGGAATTTCAAATGAGTGAGAGAGACAATTACTTGATGTGGTTTATAAACATGTATATGCATCTCCTAGATGGGAAGGAGCATGTGGAGGGATATGGAGGTGAGTATAAGATTGTTTTGTATGAGAAATCAATCACAACTTGTTAGGTTTCTCACTCTACAATGTTTTTATGTGCTTGAGTTTGTGCTAAAAGGAAATCTAACACATGTTAGATTTTCTTTTACATTCAAATGTTGTTAATCTAGTACACGTTAGACTTATTTAGTCCTAAAATGTTGTTATGTTCTTGTGTTTGTGCTAGAAGGAAATATAGCATGTGTTAGATTTCTTTCAAATTTAAATATGCTTGTGTTTGTGTTGGAAGAAAATTTAATACAAGCTAGATTTTTTATACTCTAGAATGTTGTTGGCAACATTCGTGTATTTGTGGTAGACATAAATCTAGTACTTGCCAGATTTCTCACTCTACAATGTTTCTATGTGCTCGAGTTTGCGCTAAAAAGAAATCTAACACATGTTAGATTTTATTTTACATTGTAATGTTGTTAATCTAGCACACATTAGACCTATTTAGTCCTGTAATGTTTTTATGTTCTTGTGTTTGTGCTCGAAGAAAATATAGCATGTGTTAGATTTATTTCAAATTTAAATGTGCTTGTGTTTGGGTTGGAAGAAAATTTAACACAAACTAGATTTCTTATACTCTACAATGTTGTTGTTGGCACGGTGCTTGTATTTGTGGTATACATAAATCTAGCACTTGCTAGATTTCTCACTCTCCAAATGTTTCTATGTGCTCAAGTTTGCGCTAAAAGGAAATTTAACACATGTTAGATTTTATTTTAAATTGAAATGTTGTTAATCTAGCACACATTAAACTTATTTAGTCCTACAATGTTGATGTTCTTGTGTTTGTGCTCAAAGGAAATATAACATGTGCTAAATTTCCTTCAAATTAAAATGTGTTGTGTTTGTGTTGGAAGAAAATTTAACACAATCTAGAATTCTTATACTCTAAAATGTTGTTGTTGACAAAATGCTTGTATTTGTGGTAGACATAAATCTAGCACTTGATAGACTTCTCACTCTACAATGTTTCTATGTGCTCAAGTTTGCGCTAAAAGGAAATCTAACACATGTTAGATTTTATTTACATTGCCATGTTGTGAATGCTAACATGTTTCTGTTTAGGCTAAAAGGAAATCTAGCTTGTGCTAGATTTTTTTTGTCGTGTAATGTTGTCATTGGAAATATTTGTATGTTTGTGTTATAAGTAAATGTAACACAGACTAAATTTCTCACCCTACAATGTTGTTATGTGATTATGTTTCCATTAGACGGAAATATAGTATGCATTATATTTCTTTCAACTTGTAATGTTGTTATTTGCAACGTTCTTGTGTTTTTTGTAAGAGGAAATCTTTGTACACTATCCCATTCTCAGACCACATATTCCATATGAAGGGCCTTCTAATCATTCCAAGGTTTAACATTTTTTATATTGTAACAACAGTCTATGTAGGCATGGACTAAAACCTCATCGTCTCTAAAAGGCAAGGTCAAATGTCCCAATAAATATTATTATTGCAATGTTTTTGTTGACATTGTGTTTATATTTTTGCTAGAAGGAAATATAGCATCCACTAGATTTTCTTTACAATACAATGTTGTTGTTGGCAATCTTCTTGTTGCCCAATTTGGCATTCAACTGATTATTCAAAGTCACTGGCTTGGTGTAAATCCTTACTGGTTCTACCGCATAATGTGTGATATTTTCTTTAGTGACTGCCATGTATTCTACATGGGCTACTTGCCTATATGTATCCACAAAAAACTGTACCTCTTTTGAGATATCTTCCTGCCTCCTCATTTGCCCAACTTATCTGATAGAAGGAACCCCATGAAGTTGGATCATAGATTCTAAGCCATTGAAAAGATGACTATAGGAAGCTAATACCCTGCCCACATATGTGGTTAATCTGCCTTTCCATTTAATCTTGATGTGGAGTTGAACTTTGGCATTCTGCATGGTGATCTAATATTTCTTGGGGACTACCTCTAGTGCTCCTGGGTACTTAACATACCGTTCATGTATTTTATCTAGTCTAATAACAACCTCCTTTAGCATTGCAACCTTTTCATTAGTGTGATCCTGTATTTCCAGGATTGGGCCCACTATGTGATGAAATTTATACATTTATTTGTAGACCATGATCATGGCCTCCCCAAGGGTTTCATCTTCTCCTTTAATCGTTGCCTCAAATTTTTATGTGCTTGAGTGGGATAAAGAGAGAGCTACATTCTATTCCTCTAATCTCTTTCTTTAATGTTCTGCAGTTTCGGCCCATTCTTCGGACACATAAAGCCTATTCTTGAGGTCTATGATCTGATTGCTCATTCGGGCCACATTGTCCTCCATGAAGGAAAAGAAAGCTATCACGGACGAGGTGATTATTTCCAGGTTCGATTTGATGTTGGGCACAATCTAGTTCACAGCGGTGACTAATAGAGTCTTAGTTGGATTCTTGGCACAATATTTTTTCCTTTCTTGCACTATTTTGAGGCTGACTTGGTACAAGATGAGCCTTGTGAGATCTAGGACCTCCTTTTCTTTTCCTTTTGAGAAACCAAGTTCTTGCAAGGGAAGGTGCCTGCCAAAAAGGGGAGTAGAAGGAGGCATATCTAATAGGGATGGATCACTCTGATCTGTATCTAGTCTCTCCTTTCTCGATTCCCTTAGATTCCTTTTCTTTGGTCCTCCTTAGCTCTTCCTCTTGCTACCTCCTTTCTTGATCTGTGAGTGCTTGTTGGCCCCTTCGCTCATTTTCCATATTTTCTAGCTTCTGATCTAATTTTCTTTTCTCCTCTTCTTCCCTATCCTTATGCTCATCTTCTTGTTTTCTCTTCTCTGCTTCTTTACTAGCCTTGCACTCCTCCTCCTATTTTCTCTTCTCTGCTTCTTCCCTAGCCTTGTGCTCCTTCTCCTATTTTCTCTTCTCTTCTTCTTCCTGTGCCCTTATTTCCTCTTACTACTTTTCTTGCAGTTGCTTCTCCTTTTCTCACTCTTATTGTTACCTCCTATTCTCGAGCCAACCTTGGTCATTGGAATCTTGAGGCTATTTGATCTCAATCTATATTCTTATCTTGAGCTCTTTCTAGGGTATCATTTCTCTATTCCAGCGTGTCATTGATGTCTTTCTATTCGGGGTCACTCAAAATATCTTCAACCTCTTTCCCCTTTTTCTTGTAAGAACTCCTAATGCCACTGTATGTCTCCTACTATTTTCTCTTGATTGTGGAGGCTCTTTCTTTAAGATTAACATTTTCTTGGCAATCATCGAGGAGCTCCTCATCGGTGGCTTGGTGCTCACTTGGGCTAAGTTCCCTCATGTTGTTATACCAAATCTTCTCCCCATCCTCATGATATTTTCTAGTGTGCGAGTATGACTAGCTAAATTTTTCTATCTCATAGTGGACAACCACTACTTTCTCGAGGTCGTAAGTCTGATATTTGAGACTCATGATGTGGATGCCTTTTAATGCTTTAGCCTCTGCTTCTTCTTGATTGAAGTTTTCCACTACATATGCCTTGATGGTCAGAGGGAAGGAAATTCATGGTTTCTTCTTTCCTTTGTTCAGTACCTTTCAAAATCCCTATGTCATTTAGTAGCAGACCTCTCATAGGAGTGTCCTATCCATGAAGAATCTAGTTAGGGCATGGGGGGCTTTATGGGTACCAAATACTCTGATGAACATTCCCTCTTGGATGGGAAACAAATATGCTACCTTGATCACTATCTCCATATCCCTTCTTGACATGCATGGTGGTTCCTCACAGAATAACCATTAGCATAGCAGGGACATCAAGTATTTAGAAATCACATCTAATATACCTTTGTAAGTAGTGTCCCAGATAATATTGTAGTGGCGGTGCACAGGGTCAACTGCTGATGTATCCCAGCTATAGCTCTAGACCTAAAATTCGCATCTTCCACAAACAACTTCTAGGAGGTACGAAGCTATGTAGAATTTTGGAGGCTACTCTAGCTAGAGGTTCTTAGCTGCAACTATGTTTGTTCTCAAATATGAGGCCAATATGCTTCCCCATTTGAAAATACTTCTCTGTGTGGTGACTGCATGCATGAGAGATTCCTAGGTGCCATAGAATATGTCACAGTCTACCTTATCATATAAGTGACACATCATGGTAGAAATTAATTAGAATACCTTTCATAACCTCTCTATCCTGTATGTCTGGTTGGATCTAACTCGGAATTTGGAAGGGTCTTGCCACCATTCCCTAAGGATATCTTTGACTGGAGTTACAAAAACTGAGAGCCTCTTGGTATTGAAGGTCTCATGTTTCTCTGGGATTTTGTAGTAGGAAGAAATATTTGCATGGGATATCATAGCCAAGGATGCTCCAGTATGGTCTCTGATCATCCATGAACCTGTATATGTGTTATGTAGGATCCAGTCAATGGTCTCCGCGCATGGCAAGATCAACAGGTGTGATGCCACCTGATACAACCTGGACCTTTTGACATTTAGGTATATGGGAAAATCCTCCTGGGTTTCTGATATGTTTGGCCTTGATAACTCTTCATATATGTCATACTAGGAGAGTCTTGCAGTTTTGTTAATATTCCAAGTTGTATCCCCATAGATGGGTGGACCCTCATCGTGGTATATTTCTCACGAACCACTTTGTGAGCCTCTGTCAGTAGCCTTAGTGTTTTGGGGTGCCATCTCATCTTCTAAGGAGGATATAGATATGTAATCAAGGTCCACGTCACCTCGCATGTCGAAAATACTATCCCACAATGAGATTGATGACATGAAAAATCAAGCAAAATTGTGTAAATAAAAGGAATTTCAGAAGTTGATCTGCAAGTCACATAAGGGGATAGGTCACCAGGTCGAATAGACAAAAGTGAGACTAACTGACTTGTTATATAGGTCACAAAGTTGTAGTCGCAAGATTGTAGGTGACTGTGGTCACGAAGTCATAATTCGCCATGGTCCTGAAGTCGCAGGTCGTGAAGTCATAGGAAAAGGGGTATCACAGCCTTAAGCCGTGCAAATCGGGTTTTGGGGGTCAAGAAAAAAAATATAGCGCTTTGGTAGGTCTGGGACTCTTCTCGATAAGGTGGTTAAGGCTTACTCATGAAAACCAAGATGGTTAGGGTCGACGAATGGCCATGGTTTGGTCAAGGAAGAATGAACAGGTCTAGGGAAACTACTTTTTGGGTTTGAGGTAAGAAAAAAATAAGAAAAGGGAATAAAAAACTCTCAAAAATAGGATGGAGAAGGTTGGGGAGGCAGGGAATGACACTTGGTAAAAAATCATGATTGTCGGGAAGGTGAAAGCTCGCATACCTAGAAAAATTGCCCGTGCGCCCAAGTCACAAACCCTCTTCGTCTTTTGTGCAACCAAAGGATATGTTATAATGAATGGGGAAACCTCCCTATTTATATTTTTGGTCACACATGCAAAGGTCACATGGGTCTAAGATGTAACCTTACGACCTATATGACCTATGCGACCTTGCGACCTGATAGTCAAGGCGTTAGAAGGGTCACATGGTCACATTGTGAGACAAGTTATACCTATGCATCCTTGTGGCCTAGTAGTTCCGAGGTTGCAAGGGTTGCATGGTCGCATTGAGAGACAAGTTATATATTTGCAACCTATGTGACCTTATGATCCATGCAGTGTGTGGGTCACACAGGCCACAATAGTCGTAATAGTCACAACATTTCGACATAGTCATGCTCCAAAACTGCAACTGACTTACTTAGGTAGGATCTAGCAACCTAGATTCGCTTAGCTAGAAAGCTTAATCTTTTACGATGTTCTTCTAGGTTAGAAAACTCTTGAGCATATCTCAACAGTGTAGGAGGTTCTACACGAGATAGGGGCTCCGAAAAGTTTAATGATTTCAAGATTTTTGGAGGGATTGTCGCAGCAGCTACAACAATTGGCGATTCAATCGGAGGACTCCAAGATCTCTGATGCCTTCTGAGCTAGCTTAAGGGGACCTAAATAATTGTTGCTTTTATAGAGCTGTGGGTCCCACTAATGGTACTTGGGCCTCTCTTTCAAACCGGTTATTTGTCCCAGGCTACAAAAACTAGCCTTTATTATACAAGGTAGGGCGCTACCTCCTACTGTCTTGGGAAGGAAAAAGGGAAACTAAAGTTATGATACAATCTTGAAGATTTTTTGGTATAGTGGTCATGGTACTCTAGTGTTTCTCCACTTCCAGCAAGCCTAAACAATACCTCGATGGAGTCACTACCTAGAAATCGCGAACGATGCTCCCCTACCACCGAGCCTGGTCATTACCCCAGTAGATTCGTTGCCTCACTTCTTTGTGCAGGAAGACTTTCTTGGTCCTTTAGCCCTTATTATGAGTAGATGGATGTGCTCTTTGGCACTTATTTGTCTGTGCTTATGTGAACTTATTCAATGGTGGCTTAAATCCTAGGTAGATGAGGGATCTTGACTTATTTTACTTGCAAAGAAGTTGTTTCTGGTTTTTCAGAGACCTTATTGTTTTCCCAAAATGTATGTATGTTCAAAAGGTTTACTTAGTCCCCCCTTCATTCCCAGAACCACAGGTGAGATAAAAAAATTCAAACTCATCGATCATGCAAGCAGTTGAGATAGACCGACTTGATAAGTAAAAGAGGTTGTGTGTGCCATTAAGTTCGCCACTATTGCTAATCTTGCACACTATATTTGGGCCACGGCTTAAGGTTCATTCAGGAAATGGTTTCGTAGAGTATCCATGAAAGCCAATGTGTAGGGCCATTCAAAACTCTTTCTGCCATACGAAAATTTTATTATGAAAGGAAATGAAACAACAAACTATAGTGAAAACAAAATGACGACTAGTTAGGAAAAAAAAATGGAGCTATGGTACAAGATGGGGCTAGAAAACTTGGGGCTGCTAGGTAAATAGAAATTAAGGCCATGGACATTCATAAGGAGGGGTTCAACTCGCCCTCCCAAGGTCTGCAACTTAAAGGTGTGCTGGCCAATCTTCTCTTTGATTTCGAAGGAACCAATCCAAAAAGCTTGGAACTTTCTATTTTTTCCCTTGTCTTCATGGGCTCAATCCCATTTGAGAACCAAATCCCCAACACTAAACTCATAGGTTTGTGCAGACATTTTGTCAAAACACCTGTTAATCTAGGCTTGGTAAATGATAAATTTCTCTTTGGTCTCTAGTCTCTCCTCTTCTAATCTCACAAGTGTAATAATGAAGCTCTGAATGGCAGGGCATGGGGGCCCTTCTGACTCTTGGACTAGTTTGAGGGCCAAGAGGTATAGGTTGGGGGGAAATGTGGCTTCCTCCACATAAACTGGGAAGTAGGGGGACGTGGAAATGGATGGTTTGGGGTTCACCAAGTCATCCCACAGTGCATTACTAAGTGCATTGTGTTAGTTCCTTTGATGAGAAAGTCATTTCTTCTGGAGGATGCAGATGAGGTTTTTATTAGTACATTCTCCTAGGTAGTTTCCCTAAGGGTAGAAGTTGTTTGAGTGCTTTAACACGATACTATTTTCTGAACAAAAATCATACGTGGAATTATCTAACACAAGTGATGTTGGGACACCAAACCTAGCTATGATGTACTGATTAATGAAAGATATTACCTCATCATCATTGACCTTCCGCAACAGAATTTCCTCTACTCACCTGGTGAAACAATTGGTGACCATGAATATATACCTGTGCTATTTTAATGAATTTGACATGATCTCACTTACGACATCCAACCCCCATTGCTAAAAAGGCTCTTCAACTACTATGGGGTGGAGTGGAGTGGATGATCTCGCCTGCCTGCCCGCATGCTTCTTGATGATGGGGAATTTTCGAGCATATGCGTGCACGTCCTTAAAGAGTGTTGGCCAATAAAAACCTACCCACATGATCTTGTGGGTAGTGGTGTCACCCACATAGTGACCTACTATAGGTCCATCATGTAGATCTTTTAGCACTCGCTAAGCCCCATCATATTCCAAACATCTTAGCAATACACCGAGGTGGTGCTTTCTAAGAAGGTTTCCATTAACCATTTGATATGAATCAGGTAGAGACCCTAGCAATAGGTATTGCCTCAAGTCAGAGTACCATGATGAGGAGTTGTGTGTGCCGAGTAGTTCATTTTGGTACATTTCAATCTCACGTTCCCAACCTTCTACCTCCGAAAACTAGTTGATTAGACTATGCATCCTATTGATCTACCACCTCGGTGGTTAGTTTATAGTGTCTCTATCATTTGATGTGTTGGAGGGTTCGAAATCCAAATCATACACTTGGAGTGAGGTCATCCAGTTGGCTCTCCTCTCACCCAGCTCTTGTTGTATGAAGAGTGATCTGATGGCCATGTGTGGAACCATTATTGTGACACGTTTTTTTAGGATGTATGATCTAAAGCATTTCACTGCTTTCTAAACTGCATATGCATGCTTATCGATGTACAGGTAATTTAGGTCTATGCTTTGTAGCCCTATAGTCATGAAGGATATATGACATTCATCATGGTCACAATCCTTTTGTGTGAGGACGGTGGCCAAGGACGAGTCTGACATGAAAGTGTATAACATAAATTCCTTACTAAAATCTAGGCTAAAAAGGGAAGGGGCCTCAATGAAAATTATTTTGATGCAATAAAAAGATTCCTTTTCTTCTTGATTCCATTAAAACGTTGCATCTTTCTTTATCATATTCTATAAAGGTTTGACAATTTGCACAAAATCAAAAATAAATTTGCGAAGAAAATTAATTTCACCAAGGAAAGATTGCATACCTTTTTGGTGCTTGGCTGAGGAATCTGTGCTATAGCTTTCACAACGTCGGGGTCTATCATGATTCTACCTTTGGTGATGATCTGTCTAAGAAAGTTTCCATCGAAAACTGCGAATATGCTCTTCTTAGGGTTGAGAGAGATTCCATATTGTTGGCAACACTCGAAAATCAGATTCAAATGCTAAAGGTGGTTAGCCCTTTTCTTTGAGAAAATGGTGACATCGCTAGGGTAGACCACTACACTTTGATGGATTAAACCTCGGAAGGTGATATCCATTGCTCTCTAGAATGTTTCCCCAACATTTATCAGTCCCAAGGGCATATAGAGAAATGCAAATGTTCCCCACTGCATTCAGAAAGTTGTTTTGATCCGATCATATTCAACTACCTAGACTTGATAGTAGCTAGAGAATCTATCTAACAAGGAGAAGACTTTCAATTCCAAGAAAGTTTGGAGAATATGATCAATGGAGGGAAACAGGTAGTTGTCTTTTTTGATGCTAGATTGAGAATCCATAAATCGAAGCACATACGTATCTCTCTGGATTTCTTTTGTACTGGGACCAGATTCGATACCCAAGTAGAGTGCTTGACATTGAAGATGATGCAAGTGTCCAACAATTTCTTGAGTTCCTTTTGGATGAGGGGTTCTTATGCGAGATGTAATTTCCTCAGTTTTTTCTTAAATAGTTTGGCCCCTTCTTTTGTAGGGATGACATGATGAATAATATGAGTATCATATGTTTTCAGGTCGTCATATGTCCAACCGAAAATATTGTGGTACCTTTTGAATAGGTTGATGAATGCCTATCTTTCCTCGGGGTTGCATCCCAACCCTATGTTGACACACTTGAGGTCAGATTTGGTCCCGAGGTTGGTTTATCTATGCGAGAGAATGGAACTATGAGTCTTGGTGTTTGGCGGGCCTCGAAACGGTTCTGTAGGTCGAACAATTTCTCTAACTTGACCACCCCCTTAGGTATGGCATTTCCTTTTCACGAGTCTGCTTCTTCTTGTAGTCACCTCTCATGTTATTATTTGTTGATGGTTGTGTCTTTAAACACTTCCTCACTTGTCATGAACTCCATAATTTGTTGGTCATCATTGAAAATGTGCAAGTTAGTTATGTTATTGGGCACTACCGATTTATACATAATCTCAAGAGAAAATCTGTCCCTAAGGGGCATGGATCTAGCTATAGCATCAGATAAAGTATTAGTGGTGACACTATTAAATCGAGGAACATAAATGATATTAAAATATTTAAACGAGTTTATCAACCACCATACCTCTTGTTGGTAATTCTTGAGGTGAGGGGGCAAACAGTAAATTTTATTATGTACCCACCACGTAATAATTTCATAATCTTCGATTACCTTCAGACAATCGGCTTTTAGATCGATTGATATTTTGAGGCCAAAGACCAAAACCTCATATTTTGCAGTGTTTTTGTTCCACTGGAACTCTAATATGCAAGAGATCAAGAATCTATTCGGTTTGGGTCTAGCAGGACCCAACCTGCTCCAACTCCATCATGAGTCTGGGATCCGTCATAATATAACATCCATATTTTGGCACTGAGGAAGGGGGGATCTAAAGTATGTAGGTTTAAGGAAAAAATTTCATTATTATGGCTTCATGATTTCATTGGAAGTTCCAACTAGGTATCTAGTGGAATGGTCGATATTTGAGGCTGATAGCACCCAAACAGGGTCTCGAGGAGACACACCCGCAACTCTTATTGGGCATAGCTGATCATTTCATTAGAGCTCTCGAGGTCAGTTATGGTGTGCTTCATGCAAGACTCACTATCGACCCTAATCTCGTTATTCCTTCCCTTGCAAGGAAGTCATAAGTAGGACCAATATTTAGCAAAGTAGATTTGAAGCTTAGAGGACCAATCTCTACTAAGGAGTAAACCGTAGGCTTCTGGAATTTCTACAATGATTATGTCAATGCACTGATGAACGCATGAACCAGAAGACAACTGAATAATAATGTTATTGAACTCTCACACATCTGAAACTTGGGACCTATAATTTGGATGATTTTAGCGCAATTTTCTGTAGTTGGATGTTCATATTTTTGCATGCTAACTAAGGCATGACATTTGTTGATGCAACATATTCGATGAAGTAGTTATGAACATTAAAGTTAAACATATTGAAGGACAAGAGGAAAGGAGGGGTAAAACCTCTCGAGTTTGCCTTTGCAGAATTCAATATGGCTTCATGGTTAATCATGACTGGGGATTGGCCTGCAGAGTTCAGCTTGCCTGATATGGAGGGTTTGGAAGGGGTAGGACTGATGGAAAAGGTTTTGGAAATCAAATCATGCTAACTAGTCAACTTGCATAACTTGTACAATGAGATATTAGCTTGATTCTACTTCGTATCCTCAATGATATTGTAACCCAAGTCTATGCACGAAGGCTCTTGTGTTGAGTGCTGTGTTATTGAGGTAGTTTTAGTTGTGACTCCTTTGGTAAAACTTTTGGGTTTGGATGAGTCTCCTCTCGCACTGGTTGGGGACTCCTTAGTATTAGATCATTTGTCCTTTTAGGGGAAGTCGTGGATGGCTGGCTATTATTGGTGGGTGGTAGAATCCTTCATAACATTGCCCTTTTCTTATATTCTAGTGTAGCATTCGACACGGGACCTTTAATCCTAAGGTTGTATATTTTTTGGGGCTTGGGGGGAGCATCTCCAATGATGGCCTCTTGGGAGATCAGCACCTCTCCCCCATGGATGACTTCGGAGGTTAACATGGCAGATGGAGAATCATCGCTAGGAGGGTAGTCGTCCTCTTCAGGATCATTAGTTTCTTCTTCACCCTCTCCTGTGGCGTGATCCTCTAAAATTTGGGTGACTATGGTGGTCATGTTATTGAGCCACTGCGAATAGGTCTTCTCAAAGTGAGAGGCCTGATGGAAAGTGCAGAAGTTATCCTTTCCTAGCTTTTCCACATTAAAGTTCGAACTATATTCCTATGATGCTCTAGGGTAGGGGATTGTTAGTTTTCCAGAAAAAGGGTTTAGCTGATTTTCCTCCTCCCAAAACATCACTGGTATTTCTCTTTAACTCAGACACTTCATTAGTCAATTGATTTAAGGATTTGTCCAGTCCTTCGAAATCGAAGGAATCCTTGTCTTTATCTGTAGTTTTACTTGATGAGGCCTAATTCTTCTTACTAGAGGGTTTTGCCACCTCCCAGGACTCATGTTCTAAGGTGCTGATAGAAAGAAGTTCTTTTTCGACCTCAAGAACTGTAGCAAAGTTCTCTACAAGGGTTGGTTTTTCTTCATGCTTAACAAACATAGAAATATCCCATGGAAGGGCCCTAGTGTAATAATCAATTGTCATGGAATCATTAAGGGCCACACCCATTGGGGAATTATTCAAAATGGTGATGATTCATTGATTGAATTATTTCACCCTCTCCTTGTTATGACACTTAAACGTGCTAATCTTGGTGAGGAGCATAGAAGGTGTCTTGTCTTCTGAAAACTTATCAAGAAAGGTTTTCCAAAACTCATCCCAAGTTCGGATGGAGGCAATGAGCAAAAACCGATTCCAAGTGGTTGCCCTATTCTCAAGGGTGTGAGGGAATAAATGACAAGCCACATCGTCATACTAGACCTTCATCATTCGCAATGATAGGTAGAAATTTATAATATGGTCTTTAGTCGAGGTTCCCTTTTCGAGGTTAAACTTGAGGAGGTGTTTCTTCGAATGGCGGACATGTCATGGAGTTAGCCTCTAATGTTTAATGGGGATTTATCCATCCAAGCCAATGACTGCTGGTCGTGTTTTCCTCTAAGGTGGAATAGGAAATAATAGTCATTACCCTCTGATTCGCTATATGTTCTTGATCCCTCGCTAGTGTGAGGGGTTGTCCTGCCTTCCCCTCGAGGCACTCTAAGGTGTCTTAGATCTCTAGTGTTTCTCACATTCCTGGTACTCCTCAGGTTTCTCAGTAGATGCTAATTAATTTAAAATTTTATACAGTCTCTAAGGTAATCCTAAGATTCCTGCCCTAGGATCCCCTCAGTATTCCCTATCAGAGGTTGAAGGTTGACTGGGGTCTCATCTGTGAGTAGTCAATCATTTCGCTGTGTCCCCCCCTATTATGAATAGTTTCTTTTGTAGGTGAAGGTATTCTTGGGGTCACCCCCATCATCTTTTGGAAAACTATCCAACCCTTCAATGGAGAGCTTGTCGACAGTGTCCAAATAGTCATCCAGTGCTAGGATGATTAACTGTGATATGGAGTTAATGAGGACGCCTTGATGCGTGTGATGAAGTGTTGAGGTGCATGGATTGGGTAGGGAGTTAGTGGCGGGAATGCATTTTAAACCCTTGGCAAACTGTTGAGTAATAGGGCTCATGGCCCTGAGTTGTTCGTTGGTTACTTTGAATAGGGGAAGTTCCTCTCCTCCTGGGGCATCCTCAAGAGGGGGAAGTTGGGATTCTTTTGGATGCAGCCTCATGAAAGGCATACCATAATGGGGATTGTATGGTATTTCAGGAGGAATGGGAGGATGAGGTTGGTTATTAGTTTGATGAGAAGTTTTGGTGTGAGGGAATCGATTAGTACTTTCCATGGAACTCCTTCTAACACCAAATTTGTTGACAGGCTGGAATTTTCTGCCAACAAGAAAGGCGATCTCCTTGTTGTAGGTTCCCAACTAGAGTCTGCACCATTTGCGTTAGGGATATATTCTAGTATGTAGGCCCAACTTCCATTCAGGTTTTTTGAGCTTTCTTTGGATGGAGGTGGGATGTGAGCTCAATTGATAGCATGGACTTCAATAAACACAAGGAAATAATTGACAAATATATTATAACGTGCAAACCATGAATAGCTAGACTATTAACAACATAAACCTTATGTAAAGTAACTGTTAGCAGACTTGAAATAAGGCTCATGTTTCACAAGATAAATTGCTTAATGATTGTAAAGTAATTCATAATAATCAAACATCTATGAGCATAAATAAATATGTAGTCAAAATAGGTTATACCAATACCAAGGTGAGCCTTGTGAGATCTAGAACCTTCTCTTCTTGCCCTTCTAAGAAACCAAGTTCTTGTAAGGGAAGGTGCCCGCTAGTGAGGGGAGTAGGAGGCACATCTACTAGGGACAACTCACTTTTACTTTTATCTGGCTTAGTTGTTTTGCTACTCTCTCCTTACTCGATTCCCCCAGTTTCCTTTTCTTTGGTCTTCCTTATCTCTTCCCCTCGACAGCTCCTTTCTTGATCTGTGAACGCTTGTTGCCTTCTTAGCTTGTCTTCCATATATTTAAGCTCTTTCTCTAGTCTCATTTTCTCCTCTTCTTCCCTAGCCTTACTCTCGTCTTCCTGTTTTATCTTCTCTTCTTCTTCCCTAGCCTTTCACTCCTCCTCCTATTTTCTCTTCTCTAGTTCTTCCCTAGGCTTACACTCCTCCTCTTATTTTCTCTTCTCTCCTTGTTCTTGAAATCTTTTTTCCTCTTGTTGCTTTTCTTGCAGTTGTTTCTCCCTTTCCTGCTTTTCTTGTTTCCTCCTCTTCTCGAGTTGGCCTTGGTTGCTCAAATATTGCGATTGTTTGATCTCAAGCTCTCTTATTCTCTTGAGCTCTTGCCAGGGTAGCATTTATTTGTTCTACCGTCTCATTAATGTCTTCCTATTTGGGGTTACTCAAAATGTCGTCAACCTATTTCCCATTTTTCTTGTTAGAACCACTGGTGTCACTTTGCGTCTCCTATTTTTTTTCTTGATGGTGGAGGCTCTTTCTTCAAGATTAACATTTTCTTGGGAATCCTCAAGGAGCTCTTCACCCTTGGATTGCTCCTCACTTGAGATAAGTTACCTCGTGGCATTATACCAATTATTCATCCTATGTTCATGATCTTGTATGGCATGCGAGTATGACCAATTCAGTTTTGCTATCTTGCAGTGGGCGAACACTACTCTCTCAGGGTTATAAGTACAATAGTTGAGGCTCATGAAGTGGCTTTCATTTAATACTTTAGCCTCTAAATTGCTTGAATTTTTCCACTGCATATGCTCCGATGTTAAGAGGGAAGGAAGGTCATGGTTTCTTCTTTCCCTTGTTCAGTAACTTTTGGAATCCCTGTGTCATTTGGTAATAAGCCTCTCGCAAGAATGTCACGTCCATGACGAATCTGCGTAGGGCATGGGGGACCTGATGGGTATTGAATAACCTGATGAAAATTCCCTCTTGGATGGGAAACCAATGTGTTATCTTGACCAATGTTTCCATATACCTTCTTGACACGCATGGTGGTTCCTCAATGAATAGCTATTGGCATATCAGGGCGATAAAATATTCATAAATCACATCTAATATACCTCTGTAAGCAGTGTCCTAGAAAAGCTTGTAGTGGTGGTGCATGGGGCCAGTTGCTAATATGTGCCACTTATAGCTCTAGCCCTCAAATTGGCATCTTACACAGAAAGTGTCTAGGAGGTACAAAGCCATGTAGAATCCTAGATGTTTCTCTAGCTGGGGGTTCTTAGTTGCAGCTATGACTGTTCTCAAAGATGAGGTCAATATGCTTCCCCAATTGAAAATAGTTCCCCGAGTGGTGACTACGTGCATGAGAGGTAACCAGGTGCCATAGAATACGTCACAGTTTGCCTTACCATATAACAGGAACATCATGGCAATTAGTTGGAATACCTTTCGTAACCCCTTTGTCTTGTATGTTTGATCGGATCTAACCCAGAACATGGACGAGTCTTTCCACCATTCCCTCAGGATATCTTTGACTGGAGTTACAAAACCTGAAAGGTACTTGGTATTGAAGGTCTCCTATTTCTTTGGGAGTTTGTAGTAGGCACCAATATCTGGAGGGTATATTGTAGCCAAGAATGCTCCAGTGTGGTCTTTGATCATCCATGAACCCGTACCTGTGTTTTGTAGGATCCAGTCAATGGTCTCTCCACATGGAAAGATCAGTGGGTGTGATGCCACCTAGTGCAACATGGACCTTTTGACATTTAGGTATATGGGAAAATCCTCCTAGGTTTCTGACATGTCTGGACTTTAGAAATATTCATAGATGTCATACTAGGAGAGTCTCGTGGTTTTGTGAATATTGCAAGTTGTATCCCCAAATATGGGTGGATCCTCGTCTGAGTAGATTTCCCATGAACTACTTCATAAGCCTCTACGAGTAGCCTTAGTGGTTGGGGGTTCCATCTCATATTCAAAGGAGGAGATGGATATGCACTCGAGGTCCATGTCACCTGGCATGTCGAAAATAGAATCCCATGATGAGAGCGCCGACATGAAAAATCAAGAAAAACCGCTTAAATAAATGGAATTTCAGAAGCTGATAGGCAAGTCACAAAAGGAGATAGGTAACCATGTTTCAAAGACAAAAGTGTGACTGAGTGACTTGTTATATAGGTTGCAAAGTCGCGAGTTGCAAGGTTGCAGTTCATTGTGGTCTTGAAGTCACACATCGTCGTGGTCGCGAAGTCGCAGGTCATGAATTCATAGGAGAAGGGGTATCGAAGCCTTAAGCCATATGACCCAAGTTTTGGGAGGGTCAAGAAAAAGAATCTGAGGCTTTGTGGGGTCTAGGACTCCTCCTAGCAAGGTGGCTAAGGCTTACTGGAAAAAAATGGGATGGTTAGGGTTGAAGAATGGCCATGGTTTTCTCAAGGATTAATGAACAGGGCAACTACTTTTTGGGTTTTAGGTTATAAAACTAAGCAAAGGGGATAAAAAACACTTAGAAATGGGATGCAGAAGGTTAGGGAGGCAAGGAATGACACTTGGTAAAAACTCATGATTGTCGGGAAGGTGAAAATTCACCTACATGGAAAAAACCACACGTGCACCTAAGTCACAAACCCTCTTCTTCTTTTGTGTGACCAATAGATCCATTAGAATCAATGGGGTGAACTCCCTATTTATAGTTTTGGCCACACATGTAAAGGTCACATGGCTCTAAGATGCGACCTTATGACCTATGCGACCTTGCAACCTGGTAGTCGGGAGGTCGTAAGGGTCACAAAGTTGGAGTGAGAGACAAGCTATACCTATGCGACCTTGTGACCTGATTGTTTCGAGGTTGCAAGGGTCGCATGGTCATATTGAGAGACAAGTTATACCTTTGTGACCTATGCGATCTTGTGACCCATGCAACTTGTGGGTCGCATGGGTCGCGACACTCGCAAGATTTTGACATAGTTGTGATCCTAAACTATGACTTACTTAGGAAGGATCTAGCGACCTAGTTCACTTAGGTGGAAAAGTTAGTCTTTTACAGTGTTCCTCAAGGCTAGAAAACTCTTGAGAAGATCTCAATGTAAAAGGTTCTCCACAATATAGAGGCTCCAAAAATTCTAAGGATTTTAGGATTTTTGGAGGGGTTTTTGCAACTGCTACAACAAGGTATCAATTTATGTCTCGTTGACACTGCTCAATTTCATCATCTCAGGATCAATGTGAAAGACGATGCAATGTATTATGTCTACGCATGGGAACAATGGACACCTTCATGCAATCTAGTACAAGTTGGACTTGTGAATGTTCACATAGACTTGGTGGTCTTCAAGATCTTCCCCAAATGTGCTTGAGAATGCATCATTGACCGCTTTCCATTTCAACTTGATGTCTTTGTCTACAATCAGCTTGGTGTCTTCTTATATTGGAAAACTCATAGACACTCACTCAACTGTTGCTCTAGTTATGCTTCCTTCAGTGTCCTTTGATCTTGCTCTCTTCGAGGCCATTGATCCTTAAATGTTGAGAGACGGATGAAAACCTGCTATATTTGGAGACATGGCGACATGCATGGAAATAAATATGTCAGTTAAAAACAAATAAAAATTGAGGACTGACATGAAACATACCCGTGAACTGTTGGCAAGCATTGCACAATTTTCACTGGGAGGTTGAGAGAGTAACTGTTGAAACCACGCAAAAGGCAGTCTAGACTGTCGGGAGGGTGGTTGACTACTGGCGACCATTCGTGCAAACAAGTGTCATGCATGTGACACCAATGAGATGGAAATGAAAACTGAAACAATTCTTGTATGGACTAACATGCATGAAAATGACAGCAAGTGTTCACAAAAGTCAAGAAAATAACACTCACACAAGAGAAAACATAAAAAGTGACAGAAATGTTGCAAAAGAAAAGTAAACTAGAATTACTAAGAAATAGTTGAGTTTGATGTGCACAATATTCTTGGATGTGATGTGGGATGTCCGAGCTCCAATATCGATGTGAAGAATGAGCTCTAAAGTTCCAAAGAAATAAGTTTTAGGCTTATGACGCGCATGCCACAAATCTAGGAAAAAGTGACACTTGGACGAAGTTTTCTAAAATGACCTTTACATGTAACCTATGGTTGCTAAATATAGATCTCTAAAATCTTGTGATGATTTTTACATGTAGCTTTTTTCTATTTTGGGAGAAAGAAACCCATGCATGCAAATCAAGTTGTTGGGTCTCGGGTGGAACCGCTCAATCTGCAGGCACATGTAACAACCTGCTTGACTAAGTGAGAATTTTGCACAATTTCTAGGAGGAGTAGGTGACTACTGCCTAGAGTTGCACAATTTTTGGGTTGAGTTGTAGTACTAGGCTAGATTGCGCAATTTTCTTGAGGAAGGTTGTTTGATTACATTGCACAATTTCTAGGCCTAGCAAGCTACCCCACAAATTTGTGCAATTTCTGGAGGGAAGTTTGGTTCCCCTCCAAAATTGCGTAATCTTCTGAGGGACCTGCTCAACCAACAACTATTCCAAGTCCACAGTGGCATCCTATGAGGAGAGTGAAATAAACCAGCATGCACAAGCTGGCAAGCTACTAAAAACCAATGGAGCTTATGTGCTTGACTATGTAAGACATGTTGCTAGGATGGTTGGTAGGGAGGCTCCAAAACGAAGCTAAGGAAAAATTTTGGAGGGTGTTTTTAGCCGTTACAACACTTGGGGTCACATTGGTAGAACTCCAGCTCTCTGAATGGACCTTGCTCATGAAAAGCAAGTCTAACACCTCTGGAAGTATTGTTTAGTTCTTTGTTCATCTTGGTTTCCACACTTTCTTAACTGCAAGTTATAGCATTTTCCAAGATCTTAGCTAGTTGAAAAACATTCCAAGCCAAGCCAAGATAGATGTTTCCATTGGGGATGAGGGGTATATTGGTGCACAAGTCGTATGGTTGTCAGAGTTTTAGTTTCATCTCTAGTGCTGCTCCGCTATCAGCAGGCCTAGGTAGTACCTTGGAATAGTCACGTAAGAACACAAGCATCGCTTTGCTGCCAGTGAGCCTAATTAGTACCCCAGTGGAGATATTTGCATCGCTTCTCTACGTAGGAAGCCTTTCTCTTCTTTCACCTTATTCATTTTTCATTTTTTTAGAAAATTTTCACTTTTATTTTTTTTCATTTTTCATTTTTCATAACTGTGCATAGCACTTATTCATTTTAGAGGCAGAAGAGGGATCTCAACTTATTGAGAGAAGAAGAGTTTATTGCTTTAGAGAAGTATTTTATATATGCCTCTAATGTGCTTGTTAAGGTTTTCCCGCTCACCTTACTCTACTTGACTAAGTTACCTAGGATTAACCCAAAAAAAACCGATTAGACCTGGTGACACTAGTTAATGCGCAGACATTGTGTTTTCACTAAGGTTCACTTCGAACAATACATATTTTCCATCGATGTATCATGGAATAAATATAACAAGTTCTTCATATAGAGGAAAGATGATAGATAACCAAGTATTGATAACTACACAAGTCCTCTTGTATATTACTCAACTTGTTCCAAGAGTCACAAACGGTTTCATGTGAAACTAAACTACGAACATAAAAAAGAAAACAAACGAAAAGCAAAGTAGAAGTAGAAGTAGAAATAAATGTGTAAGCAAAGTGAGTAAGCAAACAAGAGAGCTAGCAAACAAACATGCAAAGTAACACCATGGCCACCACCCCGATCCAAAACATTAAGCTTGAAGAGCCAGATGAGGGGGAACATCTCTTCCACTCAAAGACATGGGTCAAGGGTTCTCTGTTGTAGTTCATTGTCGACAGCGAGACCCAAAAGAACATCATTTCAACAGAGGTAGTGAAGCACCTATGCCTAAATAATATAGCACATCCACAAACATACACCATCGGGTGGCTTCACCAAGGACGAGATCTTCATGTCAAATAGCAGTGCTGCCTTGCGTACAACATCAAGCCCTTTGTAGATGAGCTATTGTGTGATGTTGCTCCTCTTGATGTTTGTGATGTATTGTTAGGACAACCATACTTGTGTAAGGGACATGTTTTATATGAGCCTAGACCTCGATATGTGATTATTACTTTGGTTAATAAGCTGTATAGGATACCAATGGTACCCTCGCCTACCACCACCTCTTTGATCACTATAAAGAAATGCAATAAGATCATTTCCCAGACCAAGAAATTTGTTTTCCTTATGATTCTAGCTGAGGGAAAGAAGAATATTGTGGCTATGGATTCTAGGTAGGGATCCTTTACACAAAAATAATAGATGGACACGTTTCTTGATCTGAAAATGGGGAACTTAGGCTTCTTGTCTGAGTTACAAGAACCTTTCCCACTTCTAAAGCTTTAAATATTCCCAAGTCTTATTGATTAACCCATGTGGAATTAAAAATTATTGAAAATATAGGTGTATACTGGTATTTGTTTTAAACTGATTATATGCTTTAATTGATGTTGTTGTGCTATAAGTTAATGTGCTCACACTGATATATAAGTACATATAACAGTAAATAAAGCAACAGAGACAATGCAACAATAAAACACATACAGAACAACAATATTAATTAGGATTTCACCCAAAACTCTTGGGCTACGTCTTTGTGAGCTCTAGTCAACTCAACTAAGGTCTCTGGGATTATGGAAAAGTCATTTTTACAAGCTCTTGGTTCAACTCCTACTGTTTTACATAGAAGCAATGGGTTTAGACATCATTTTCATCCCTGGCTCTTGAAGCTCGTGGCTTTCTGGCTGCTTTGGCTCTCTGCAATTTACAACTCTCTGGCTTTTCACTTGACGTCCAAGTGACTCCCCTGGCTACTCTGCACATTTACTTTTTCTCCCTCAGCCTCTTTTTTTGCTTCTGCATTTTCCTCTTTCTGCGCTGCTCTCTTTTGAGCTCTTTCTGCTATCAATTGCACTAGCTTCTTGCTTTGGCTTAGCTTTTTTGCTCATGTCTCTGTGCTTCTTATTATCCCCCCTTTATTTTTTGTCATTCTATGGCTTTTAGACAATTAGTGTTGTCTGTCTGTTTCCCCCTCCTCGGGTTCTCTTTCTCCTGGCCGATGTCTGCTTGAATCCCCCTTCTAAGCATTTATCAATCATGGCATAATGTCTTCAAGGGAGGTGACCACCTATTCCATAGCAGAATGGACCATCGACACCCTAAAAATCCCAAAGATGGTCATTCTCAGCTTACACAGGAAAATACACAGAAAGCCTGTAAAAATCCACCCAAACACGTCTATCGGACTTCAAAATTTATGAACTCTACCTTATTTTCCATCGGGTCCACCTTTTAAATTGATATCGAATGTCACAAATTCCCTGTTCCATGGTTTCCCTTTGTATTTTAAAAATACATTAAACATTGCAAAATCTGTCAGAGGACCTTGTGGTGGACTTGACGTATTATATATTTGCATTAATAAACCCATCAGGTCTAGATATATATATCGCATCGCATATATAGATATATATATATAATATATAGTATAACTATACAATATATATATATCTATATCATATATATATATATATACTATACCTATAAAGATAATCAATATATAATATCAGATAATATATATATATCTATACAGTATATAATCAGTATATATATATGAGAGATGAGAGAGAGAGAGAGAGAGAGAGAGAGAGATAGATAGATATATACCCACTCCATTGTATTGATCGTCGCATCACAATATCGCGTGGACCCGGGGTAAGCCATATGGCGTAGTTAATACAGATGCGATCCACCAATGCTAATATCGACAATCGTGATATCGCTTGGCCCAAGGTCCCACCTTTTCCTCATGGCATCGCTCATTGCGATCCATTGATATCATTGATCGCAACATCGCACAGCCCAATCCTTAACGCATATCACATAGCTGCCCCCGACCTGATATGTCGAGGATTAGAAATTGGGAGTGGTTTCCCTTTTTCACTTAAATCTACTCTTTTACCCTGGTCCAATGTGATTTTCCCCTTTTTAAGGGTTTTTTTCCTTTTTAAAGGATTTTGCCTCTTTTTCAAAAAAACCAAGGGCATATTCTTTCCACGATAAATTCTGCATACTAAGTCCATTTTTTCCCATTCAAGTTGCAACAGATTTAGAACGAGACAGTCTCTGCAATGGAGCTACTTCCCAGAGCAAGTTGAAACTTTCATTTTCCTCTGATTTACAAAGGATTTGTGCCATTTGGCACCTTTTACCTCTTATATGAAGTCTTTAAGACTTAGAGGTTTATCCAGGATCCATTTTTGGATCACGCCTTTCCACTAAAAGAACTTTTGGTCTCCAAAAGATTGATATACTGATATGAACGTTAAATGAGAGTGAATCACCCTCCTCTTTCAGCCTCCCTCACTTGCCTTGCATAGTGCCTCTAAACCAATGTTTCTAACCACTTCCCTTCTTAGATGGGCTGGTCTTCCTGGGAAGAACTGTCTTCCTCCTTGCCCTCCTATAGAACTTTTACCAAAATCATCATAGAAGGTGGTTTGAACTTCTTTCCGTGATCATTGATCTGAGGTGGCACAAACAAATGTGAAGTACCACTGCTCCACAAAACTTTCATTTGTACCTGTTTGAAAAGTTGTCAACAACAACTCTTAACAACAACAGAAACACAGATAACCACTGGATGGCCTAAACTCCTGCTTCAACGAAAGAAACAAATTTTCACATCTTGTGAACACCTCCATGTCTTATATCTACATACAAATGATGGACTAGATAATAAGCCCACAAAACATGCCTTTAGCAAATGAGCCTTCAAGTCAATCATGTAGAAAAAGACGATTAGGACTCTTTTAAAAAAAATGAACCATTTCATCACTATCCCCATCTTGGAGACTAAGTCAGCTTTTCTCAAGTCAACATTACATGCATGTTTAGAGAAATCAGCCCTTCAAGTTAATTACACATACATGTTCAAATACAAGGGAAACATCAACATCCCTATGTTCATTCACATCATGCTTATGTATGCATTTCATCCTTAAACTTTCACTTAAGCACACTATACTTTCGAAGATGAAATGAAATATAATGTTGCAACAATAAAGTGAGTCTCCCACTCAATCTTTTCCATTCACCATCTTGGTAGAAACCTGCAACTTGCATCTCATCAATAAAGAAATTCCAATAGATGCATCAATAGACATGCAATCCTTAATTGGAAAGGAACTCTAACCATTTCCTACCAATCCAGTTCAAAGGTTTTTCCTTCGTCTGCACATCAACATCAACATGTGAATCATCTTGAGACACATCATCTACAGAAACTTCATTTCCATTTCTGCCATCTTCTCTTTCCACTTTCTTCAACTTTTGGGGAAGCATCACTGGATTCAAAGTCCAACATTTTGTAGCAAGATGTCCTTAATTATGGCAGTAAGTGCACTGCATGTGCATCCTCTTGACAGCATGATTTTCCTTGTCCAATGGACCTTTGGCTCTTTGCTTCTTTTCCTTCAAAATTTTCCTGTATGTGGCCATTTTATTCCAACATTTAGAACGTGATGGTTATCTAAACCACAAAACGGACATGCAATTCTTATCCCATGCTTCTATGGAAATTTACCATGCTTTTCAAAATCAAAAGGAATGTGTTTAGAACCAGATTTATACATTTCTCTTTCACCTTTATTGCCTTTAGGAGGAGGTGAAGCAAATGAAGAAGTGACTTCCTTTGGAACACCATCAATCTCTTCAAGGTTGTTAGAGTTTCCACAACTCTCTGGTTCAAGTGTGTGCTTCTGAACACCTGCATCCTGCAAGTTATGTTTCAAGCTATTGCATTCCTCCTAAACACAATCTTCACACTCTACAATGCAACCCGTTCTTGGAGTTGTTTCAATGGCCTTTATGGCAGCTTTGGAATTCTCTCCATAAGACTATACATAGCCAAGACCCAAATACTTAGGCCTTTCCTCAACCATTATTGGTTCAACAATACCTTGTGCATGCTTTCCCAAGCCCTTTCCTTCATAACCCATCTTAGACATTAGCTTGAAACCTATGCCTCCAGTATGTTTTTCAAAAGAACCAATATAAGCATTCTTAGAAGAATTTGAAGACAAAGTGGAATGTTTTACCTCTTCTTCAAGCTAATACTTGACTAAGGTTTCTTGGGTAGCGAAGAGTTGTGAATCCAACTCATGCATCCTCTTCAGGTTCATCTTTGCAATATGAAGTTTCCTCTCCATTTCCTACAATTTGTCAGAAAGAATCTGCTTCTCTTCCTTCATGGAATTCTACTGCTCCCTAAGTATGCTGCTCTTCCTTCCATCCTTATACATTCCTCTCACCTTGTCCATAATGATGAACAAGTCTTGCTTCAGGTCTCCATCAAAGAGTCTTGTGACGGAGAAGGAATTTGAGGATATACTTGAGGAAGTTTTCATGATGCCAATGAACAAAGAACTTCAAACAAGATTAATAAAGAGCTTATTTAAGTAACCTCTTGCAACAAACCTCCTGGGATCCAAGGATTTCCTTGAGTTCCTTTGGAATAGAAGAATGCCTTCAACCCTTCTTCCCATTTATCCTTCTTGGACTGAGCTATCAGTAGCTTTCCCTTTACCTCTGCAAACTCAGACAATAGTCAGTTTGCAAAGCAAGCATACAATCAGCCTCTTGCTATTCAAAAACCTTTCAGACAAGAAGTCTTTGCTTTGTCAATAAAGCATTATGATATAACCTTCTTTGAAGGTGGGGTTAACTGAACTTAGGCTCTGATACCACCTGATCTAAAAAATGGGCACTTAGGCTTCTTGTCCAAGTTACAAGAACCTTTCCCACTTCCAAAGCTTCAAATAGTCTCAAGTCTTATTGATTAACCAATGCGAAATTAAAAATGCTTGAAAATATAGGTGGATGTTGGTATTTGTTTTTAACTGATTATATGCTTTAATTTCTGTTATTTTGCTGTAAGTTAATGTGCTCACATTGATATATAAATATATATAATAGTAAATAAAGCAGCAGAGAGAATGAAACAATAAAACACACATAGAACAACAATATTAATTAGGAGTTCACCCAAAACTCTTGGGCTACATCTCCGTGAGCTCTAGTCAACTCAACTAGGCTCTCTGGGATTATCGGAAAGTCATTTTTACAAGCTCTTGGTTCAAATCCTACTCTTTTACACAGAAAAAATGGGTAAAGACATCATTTTATCCCTGGCTCTTGAAGCTCTCAGCTTTCTGGCTTCTTTGGCTCTCTGTAATTTATAGTTCACTACCTTTTCACTTGACCTCCAAGTGACTCCCTTGGCTACTCTGCGCATTTTCTTTTGCTCCCTCAACCTCTTTTTTTGCTTCTTCCTTTATTGCTTTCTGCGCTACTCTCTTTTGAGCTCTTTCTCCTCTTAATTTCCCTAGCTTCCTGCTTTGGCTTAGCTTTTTTTCTCCTGTATGAGTGCTACTTATTATCCCCCCTTTCTTTTTCTGTCATTTTGTGGCTTTTAGGTAATCAAATCTATCTGTTCGTTTCCCCTTCCTTGGGCTCTCTGGCTCCCAGCCTTTGTCCCCTCGAATCCACCTTCTGAGTGCTTAGAAATCATGGCATAAAGTCTTCAAGGGAGGTGGCCACCTATTCTGTAATGAAATGGACCATCGGTGCCCTTGAAATCCCAAATATGGTCATTCCCTTCTTACACCGGAAAATACACAGAAAGCCTATAAAAATCTGCCCAAACGCATCTATCAGATTTCAAAAATTGTGAACTCTGCTTTATTTTCCATTAGGTTCGCCTTTTAAATTGCTATCGCTTGTCACAAATGCCCTGTTACATGGGTTCCCTTTCTATTTTAAAAATACATTAAACATTGCAAAATCCCATCAGAGGACCTTATGATGGACTTGAAGTATTATATATTTTCATTCATAAACCCATTGGGTCTGGATATCTGTATCGCATCGCATATATATATATATATATAGATATATATATATATATAATATATATATATAATAATATATATATTATATATATTATATATATAATATATATATATATATATATATATATACCCGCTCCATTGTGTTGATTGTCGCATCGCAATATCGCGTGGACCCGAGGTAAGCCATAGCGTGGCCAATGTTGATATCGGCAATCAAAATATCGCTTGGCATGGGGTCCCGCCTTTGCCGCGTGGCATTTCCGATTGCGATCGCAACATTGCATGACCTGGTCCTTATGGCATATCGCATAGCTGCCTTCGATCCGATATGTCAGGGATTGGTGATTGGGGGTGGCTTCCCTTTTTCACTTAAGTCCACTCTTTCACCCTGGTCTAATGTGATTTCCCCTTTTGAAGGGTTTTTTTTCCTTTTTTAAAGGATTTTGCCTCCTTTTCCAAAGAACCAAGGGCATCTTCTTTTCATGATAACTTGTGCATTCTAAGTCCATTTTTCCCCATTCAAGTTGCAGTAGATTCAAAACAAGACGATCTTTGCACTGGGGTTATTTCTGAGAGTAGCATGTGACTTTCATTTTCCTTTGATTTACAAAGGATTTGTGCCATTTGGCACCTTTTACCTCTAATATGAAGTCTTTAATACTTATAGGTTTATCTAGGATCCATTTTTGGATCATTCGTGGAGGATTACAGGGATATTCTCACCTCATCAAGAGGGGTACCTCTACACTGTCAGGTCAAGCACTCCATCGGTCTGACCCTAGGTGCGCCACTACCCAAAGGATTGATATATTGATGGTTTGTTATGGAGAACAATGAGATCAAGAGGCAGATTCAAGAACTATTGTAGAAAGGGAACATCAAGCCATGCTCATCACCTTGCGGTAGCCTAATTTTATTTGTACAGAAGAAGGATGGGACTTGGAGGCTTTGTGTTGAATATTGAGCACTGAACAAGATCCTTGTGTAGAATAGGTACCCAATCCATGGATTGATGACTTTTTGAACCAGCTCTAAGGGGATAAATATTTCAAAAATATGTACTTAGAGTTAGGTTATCACCAAGTGGCTATTGAACCTTCTAATGGGTGGAAAAATGCCTTCAAATTTGAGGAGGTCTTTTTCAAATGGTTCGTAGTGATGTTCAGATTGATGAATGCCCTGGAAGATTCATGATACTAATGGATGAAATCTTGTGACCCTTCACCAATGCATTTGTGGTGGTGTATTTAGATGACATGTTGATCTTCACCAAGAGTTGGGAAGAGCGCCTCCACCATATTCGACAGGTCTTCCAAACCCTGTGGAAACACAAGTTGTGTACTAACTTGGAGAAATGCATCTTTTCCCTCAGCCAGGTTTAATATCTAGGGTACATCATTAATGAGAAGGGTGTACATGTGGACCCATCCAAGATACAAGTAATTTAGGATTTGCCAACCCCAACCACTATAATAAAGCTCCAAATATTTTTAGGTCTTGCCAATTTCTATTGTAGGTCCATGTTTTGGTTCTCTCATATCACTTCACATTTAAGTCAAGTCACCAAGGCAAGAGTGAAAGAAAAGTTTTTTTGGTCAGAAATCCAAAAAAAAGTGTTCTCTGAGTTGAGGAATCACCTTTGTTTTGTGCCACTAATCACATTATCGGACCTACAACAACCATTTGGGATTGAGACAAATGTCTTCGACTATGCTATTTGTGTGATTCTTACTCAGCATGGGTGGCATGTGGCTTACCATAGTGAGACACTTTCAGACACAGTCTGAAAGTACACCACTTATGACAAATAAATGTATTCCATTGTGTAGGCCTACCGTCAAAGAAAGCATTACATTCTGGTGAAGGAAACAACCATCCACACAGACCACTGACCTCTATAGTTCATACAGACACAAGGAAAGTTGGAAAACAATTGCCATCAGAAATGGCCCAGCTATTTGCAACCATTCCATTTGAGAATAAACTATAAGAAGGGAAACACCAATAATGTTGTTTATTGCTTCATCCGACCACCGATCATGGCACTAATCATTGTGCTCAACTCCTGTGTGAATGAGACATTAGGGTGGCCACATCTTTAGAAGAGCAATCTAGAATTCGGTAACATATACCAGACACTCTTGGAAGGGAAGCAAGTTCCAAATTTTAACCTTGAGGATGCACTCTTATTGTTATGAAACCAGCTCAAAAAAAGATAGAAAAGATAGATAAAGGCCTTAGAATTTAGCTTCTTTGAGGGGGCAACCTCCTTTACATTACATAAATGAACAATTTTTGGATGATACAAATGACAAGACCTCCTTTCTATATATAGGAGTCTAAGGGGTCATAATATAATCCAAGTCAACATAACAATAATAATGTAAGGGCACAATAATAACAATACTGGGCTTCTATGGGGCACAATAGTAACAATATGGGGACTACATGGATACAACAATATAGTAAGGGGGTTGTACTAATAACAACAATGGGTTACACTAGTAGTATAGTGGTCTAACATGCCCCTCTCCTTCAAAAAGTGTTGTCCTCAACGCTTGAGTAATTCTTGATGATTCTATATAAAATTATTTTCCTCCCATGTGGAATCTTCAGCGGTTAAGTTCTTCCACTTCATGAGATACTATGAAATTGATCGATTTCGTAGCTTTCAGGTTCTTCTTTCTATGACTGCTCTAGGTTCCAATATGATTTTTCCTTCCTCTTCAAGTTCTTGAAATATTGCTTGAATTGGGATCTTATGCATCTTTTGAATGAGTGACCACACTTCTTTGTCCTTCTTCCATTCATCCCTTACTTCGTTTATCCTATCTAGTTGGATAATATAAATAGCACAAAACAATGCTTCCACATCCTCATCTTTTCTTGAGAGTGAATTTGCAACTAAAACTTTCTTCCCTTTTCTCTACATGATGTCAAAGTCATAACCCAACATATTTGTGACCCATTTTTTATGTTCTTCTAAGGATAATATTTATTCTAAAACGTATTTAACACTATCATGATCCATTTTTACCTTTGAAGTGTCTTCCCATTGGGTAAGGTCGCCATTTCTTAAGTGCATGTAGTATTGCTCACATTTCCCTCTCATAAATAGCTTACTTGATATGTAGTCGTAAAAATACCCAATCACCTACATCAAAACTTTTTTCCCTGCGATGTTGATCTACCTGTTGTTTCATTTGATTTTACACCAAAGTGGTGTTATCCTTTAAAAGTTGGAGAAATTGTTGTTGAAGTTTGATGTGATCTTTCACTGCTTGAACCTTTTTGTTCTTGATATGTCCTTCTATCTTGAGAGTTTGAGGAGTAGTGATTTCTTCCAATGCTTTACAAGATATGGTCGGATTCATTTCTTTATGCTCAATGTGATCTTTCACTTCTTGAACATTTTTCTTATTGATATGTCCTTCTATCTTGATAGTTTGAGGAGTGGTAATTCTGGAAAATGCATTCCAAGATATGGTTGGATTCATTTCTTCTTTCTCGTTGTGATCTTTCACTTCTTGAACATTTTTCTTCTAGATATGTCCTTCTATTTTGAGAGTTTGAGGAGTCGTAATTCTTGCCAATGCTTTACAAGATATGGTCAGATTCATTTCTTCTTTCTTTGGGGTTGGTGCATAGTGTATATCCTCTTCTTTTGATGTTTCTTGATCCTTTTCTTCCTCGTCTTCATAATCTATGTGAAATAATTTATTCTCAACACACTTATGACCTTTAGTGCAATTGTTATCACAATTGTAACAAATCCCTTTTTCTCTTTTTTCTTCCAATTTTTGTGGTGTCACCCTTGTATTTTGTGGAAGGCTAGGAGAAACAACACTTCCATGTTTATAGTTGTGAGCGGTAAAATTCCTTGTTTCCATAATTTCGCTTTCAATTTTTCTTTCCAACCCGAATGCCTCCTCCAATGAATCAGGTTCCCAAAAACGAACCTCATGTTGAACGTTATCCTTTAAAGCAGCTATGAAGACATCAAACCCTTTCTTCTCTAGAATATAATTTACCTTTATATTCAATTGTTGAAAGTCCTCAATGTGCTCTTCCATTGAACCCTTTTGTTTGAGATTTATCAATTGGCTAAAGGAGTTTCTCTTTGTATCCTCATAATGTGGTATCATTTCCTCCATGAAAATTGACCACGTGACAGGTGGTTTACTAGAACAAAGCCCTTTATACCATAAAAATTGATTCACTTCTAAATAATTATATGTAATATATACCTTTTGTAACAGCGATACACCATGTAGATCAAAATATTTCTCCATCTGTAGTATCCAATTTACCAGATCCTTGCCATCAAACTTCCTCATATCGCCTTTTCTTGATTTTAGGAGCTTGATCTTGAGAGGACTATAACTCTGTAATTTTGATTCTTCCAGTAGTGAAATAGCGACCTATGGTGGCCCTCTACATTCTCCTTCGAATGCCACCAATCTAATTGAATTTTGATTCTCCAAGAAAGAGTTATGCACAATATCCCTAGATGACATGATTATATACCATTTCAGAAGAGCGAACTTGTATGAAGTGCTACATCTCACTTTTTCGACCTTCGGGTCTAAAAAATATAAACAGGAAACTATAGTTTGTCATCTTTCTTAAACTTCTGATGAAATTAAAATATGATGCTCAAAACAAAAGTTATAACAATTTTCCCAAGGTCACTTGTTTGGAATGTAAATCAGGAGTTTGCAAAAATACCAAATTCATTAGATCATATCTTCACAAATATTGTGCGAAAAGCTCTCAAATTTAGACCTGAGGTTCAACATGATTTCGTCTCAAACGGGTTTTTCTTTTCCACTTCTGCAACGTCGCAGAAAAGAAGTTATAGCGAAAAATGCCATGATGACGTATTTGGAGCAGCAAAACCCTAGAATCCAAAGCTCTAATACCAAATGTTATGAAAGCAACTAACAAAAAGATAGAAAAGATAAACCAACACCTTAGAATTCAGCCTCTTCGACGGGGAAACCTCCTTTACATTACATAAAATGAACAATTCTTGGATGATACAAATGAAAAGAACTCCTTTCTATATATAGGAGTCTAAGGGGTCATAATATAATCACATAACAATAATAATGTATGGACACAATAATAACAATAATGGGCTTCTATGGGGCACAATAATAGCAATATGGGGACTACATGGGCACAACAATATAGTAAAGGGGTTGTACTAATAACAATAAGGGGTTACACTAGTAGTATAGGGACCTAACACTTATGCCATCAGAGACACAACTATGTTCCTTTAGGCAAGAATGGCAAGATGATTTGCGAGGCGCACTGCAATCGAGTTGTTAGAAATCTCGAGTAGAGAAAACAGTGGTGGTATTGCAGAAGTACTTTTGTTGGTGGAAAATTCATCAAGATGTTGGGAAGTACATTAGATCTTGCACCTCCTGCGTCATTCCCAAACCAACCGTTAAGAAGAAAGGCCTATATACTCCTCTACCTACTCCTAGCCTGCCTTGGGGAATCTGTCTCCATGGATTACATGTTAGACCTTCCTTCTACTAAGCATGAAAATGATTTCATTTTCGTGGTCATCGATAGATTCTCTAAGATGGACATCGTGGTGGCCGACAAGAAGAGTATGATATCAGAGGCCACTGCTAATCTCTTCTTTGAGCGAGTATGGTTACATTTTGGGATCCCACAATCCATTGCCAAATATCACACCAACATATTCCTGAGTGCATTTTGGTCAAGTCTCTAGTTGATGCTAGATACAAAAATTACTAATTGAACGACCTTCCATCCCCAAACTGATGATTAAAAAAAGGTTGTCAATAGGATGATCATACACATTCTGTGCATGTACAACTCAAAGCATCCATGCACATGGGATGAAAGTCTCCCTTATGTCCAACATAGCTATAATAGAGCTCTTCACAACTCAACAAACCACAACCCTTTTTGGGTAGGGCTGGGATTTCGTCCATTATGCCCCATTGATGTGGCCATACCATTTGCAGCCACTCAGGTGGATTCACCTCACGTTCACTCTGATGCTGAAAGGGCTAATAGCTTCATTGAGTTAATTCAACACATTCGCTAGCAAGTCTATGATATATTAGATAGAGCCAATGCTAGGTACAAGCAGTGCCATGATCAAGATCGAGATTCAAGTGCCGAACAAGTTTTAGGTGGGCAACAAAGTTTGGCTACATTTGCAGAAGGAGTGCCTTGCTTGACTGCACTGCAAGCTTCACCGACTTTGATGTGGGTCATACACCATCACCAAGGCCATCAATCATGATTCCTTCAAGCTCAACATCCCACTGTTCCTTGGTCTACACTCAGTGTTCAATGTAGATCGCCTTTGGTCATACTTTCCACCATTGTTTGACACATCTAACATTGCAGAACAATTCACACCAATAGAGCTCAACCCGGACTACATGGAATATGGAAAAATGATCGTATCATGGACACACAAATCAAGAAAACTCAACGGATACAACTATATTGAGTGGTCAAAGCATTTCAACTCCTTCGTGAGGGCAAGTGGTTCACTAGGGACTAGGTTTAATAGAAATTTCCTCACCACATGGAGGTTCTGCATTTAATGGGGACCATTAATTCCTAAGGGGGGGAGAAATGATCCATGTGCATATTGGTGGGCAACCACCTATTCTGCCTAGACCCCCCCCCCCCCCCCCCCCATTCAATTTCATCTGTTTCATTGTTCATTTCAACATTTATCACTTTTAGCAGTTTTTCAGGTCCTGAACTTCCAGAGTAGTTTTGATACCCTAACCAACATTTTTTTCGAGTCGACAGAAGGCCCATAACCATAACAAGGGGCCTAAGAAGAAACCTATAGTACTCAAAGGCACCTTTCCAACAAGATATCGTACACGCCACAACGAGATAATATGGCCAAGTTATGACCTCGGGAAGTTGGTTGCCCAACTAACCCCAACGAGGCCCACAAATTCTTGGTGTTACATCTACTGGGGTTAGGTTTTTGGTTTCTTAGGGTTTTCTCATGTTTTCCTATAATAAATAGGCCATTGAGTCTCATTATAACACAGTTTAGAGGCATGTATCCTCCACATCTCTTCTTAAAGATAAGCTACGATCATCTGAGCTATCTTATTTCCATTCTATTTGTAAGCATAGTTCAATATTTTTCTATTAATGAAATGAAGTATTTTTCTGCTGAATATCTGTGTTTATGATTATATATGTTAGTTGTTTCATTCCTGTTTATGTTCATATCATAGCCTAAATAAAGAGTTCAATTAGTTGCCCATAAATATTAACAACTCGTTGCTTATCCTTTTTTCCATTCCAAGGTGCGCAATGAAATCATTCTTTCTTGATCAACTTTAAACTTTCCTCAAATTGCAATTCTATCAAGGCACTAGATGATACCTCAAAAGGATTTCATTGGAATTTGACTAAGATCATAAAGTATTCCTCTTCCATATAGCATGAGTTAAACTTGAAGGGGATTATTGGTTTCCTCCCTAGTGTTTCTAATTGTAGAAGAATTGGGAAAGGTTTAGATTCTTCCCCTAACTCAACACATGTTTTTACCATAACTTAGTCATATATTAGAGCTTTAGAAAGGAGGAAATAGTTAAGTATCTTAGAAACTTTATCCTCACACACTCATTTGTTCCTATATGTGGTTCTCATTTTGATGGGCTTGGCATAAACATACCTATGGCCTCTAATTTTCTCAAATCGTATTGAGAAAAATATTCAACTTCTACTAATGGGCTGCAAATTTTAGACCTACTTATAGTAAAGTTGAAATCTCACAACCACATTCTCCTCTTTGGTGGAGTTCTATTTAAACACATTTTTCTAATAATTTATCTGTCAAAGTTAGGATCAATAAATGTCCATGAGAGTAAACCTTTTATGTAGATATTGGGAGTATAATTCAACCCCCAAACTTGTTACAAAGGACTAGTAATAAATAGAATATATAGACCTTGATCATCCCCTAGGAATTAAGCCACCTAATATTCCCTCGTATCCACAAGGATAAAATCCCAAATCCCCAACAAGTTTGTTAGGTCTAAAATTCTTTTCATCACCCTCAAAATTTCTTGAAGTAAGCTAATGTAAAATATCTAAGACTCTACAATGCTCCCATGGTATTTCCTTTTTACATGAACGCCCAATCCCCTACAATTGAAAGAGAGATATATTATGATGCACCCATCACTAGGGCACCATCAATTATAAGAGCCCCAAATAGCAAATTTTGTTTAGTTGATAAAGCCTTATAAAGTGCATTCTATTGATAAATACACAAAGTTGACCTTGTATCCCTTCTAGAAGATTTGAAACATTTTCCTTCAACAAATCTATCCTTCCAATCCCTTCTTGAACTCTCATACAATCTTCCTCATGTCTCTTAGGTTATGCCTCTACCATCCATTCCATTTCTTAACATATGATGAGTTCCAATGTTTCCACCTTCTTCACTAGTCTTGGGGAAATTAAGGATTCTACGTGAAGTCCTAACCTATTACAAGAAAAAAAATTTCAGAAAACAATTCTCCTTCAGTTAGTATTTTCCGTCAATGGAATTCATAATACTAAATCCAAAGAAATTCATAATGTATACTATTTAATAGTTAAAATAAAAATATTATGAATGTTAAAGGATTATATATTCTAAAGTTATGTTTCTCTTTATATAGGATCAAAATTTATATGCAATTTTGACTTGAGATTTATTTCATTTAAAGAAAATGCATACACTTCTCTTAAAAATACACATGTGTCATCATTTCACATCACTAGGGAAAGCTTCACAAAACCTAGATAATATGAAAGGATAACATACTATGTATATGTGTAAAAACAACACCCATTATCATTAATCATAAAAATGCTAAATTAAAATTATTATTAAAATAATGTAAAAAATAACCAAATAAATAAATAAATATTTCATTGGATGTTGTTGAAATATTAAATTTGATGTTTCTTATTATAATTATTATGATACCGTAGATAATGACAATACTCATCGATCATTACTCTATATTGTGAAAATTACAAGATTTACAATTAAGATTTGGAAAAAAAAAATACATTGTATTTTAATGCGAACTTTGGAAATGAGTTTAGGTAAATTGTATTTTAATGAGAACTTTCGGAATGAGTATAGGTATAAATCATATTAAATATAATAGTTTTATTGTTAGTGTCGTGTTATACTTTTTTATTTTTTTTCGTGTGAAATAAATATGAGATATTTTTTCTTTTTAATTTGTCTATTTCTTATGGATCGCTGAAAGTATTACATGAGATATTATAATGGAAGTTTTCGCAAACGTTTAGTAAGCTCGAGATAAAATATTTCATTATGCAAAGTCTATAGAGTAAAAAAAACAGTAGTCAAGCATTTAGAAATTGATCAAAGGTGACTGCACTATAATATCAATTTGAAATAGGACACTCATGACAAATTTTTGCAAAAAGAGATTACGTAGAAAACATATTGAAAGTACTATTATTTAAAGAGTGAACAACTATAGACTTAACAAACTAATGAGTATGGACTTGAACTGTAGAACACTCAAATACCATATAGTGTAGTAAAATGTAAGTAAAAATTGAAGCTGTAGGTTCCTTCCACCATGAATACTGAGAAAACTTATTTAAAGATCACTTTAGTCAAGAATAATCATTGGCAAGTGTGAGGAAGAAATTGCATGAAAGTTGTTTAGAGGTGTATGAGAGTTTGCCAGAATAGAGTTAAGAGGCATAACATTGATGACTAATTTCTCTTCATGTTGATCATTAGAATATCTGTCTGAATTAGACACAACAAATTTCCTACATGACTTAACCTTACCACAATATAATCAAAGTTATATTTGATGTCCTGCATTATGCGGTTTATCTCCTCTTGGCTAGAAAAGAGTTTGTAGTTATCACCTTGCTTATCATAGATAACCATGTTAAATAGTGTATCCATTTGATGACGGTTTTCGACGGAGTGAAGAAAATGAATTCTTTGTCTTCGAAATTTTCCTCGATCTAGTACCATTTTGACGTTTCTTCCACTTATCACTGAGTTAGAGAAATACTTACAATTGATTACCACCCAAAAAGGTCCTTATGCCTTAAGGTGGATGACCCCATAGTACCACCCCATCATACGAGTAATTATTAGCGAGGAGCCATGTAATACCTACAAATGAAACGCTTGCCTACAAATACAAAACAACGAACAATGACCCAAGTATTATGACCACTAGAGTGTAGAGTCACCCAAACGCAAAGGCAAAGCTTGATTATACGGCAGAAGGATAGTGCAAGGTAGTAAAGGGAAAATAATTCATACCCACCAAAAGGCCGATGTGGTTACAATACCACAATTGTTATTATATTCAAACACGAGAGTTAGGAGAGTCTAGACCTAGCTTTAGAACCAAATGGAGAATGTGCCAAAATACCAAACTCCACACGCAAGTACTGGACAATTAAAAGAAAATTTAGATGGTTTAGAGGCTTGTAATGATGTCCGGACTAAAAAATCCATCAGTTTGAAGGACAGACTAGTCGTCGTGTTATGAAAAAAAGATAAAGAGCATTGGGAAAAGACACAACCTTAGGTAATGAAACTGTGACAAACTCGATGATAAGAATAGCCCAACAAAAGCAACGTGTAAGGAGAGGAGTGTTCGTAAATAGAGATTGACCATTAGAGACTGTGACAACCATATAGTTTGGCCTTTGCTTGGACAGAGTCAAAAGGTCCTAGAGACAACGAGCTACAATATCTCAAACAAGCATGGGACCATATTTCCACCACCCTGCGAGCAACTGAAGGGATATATAACAAATTCTGAATGTGAGAAAATTGGTATGATGAAAAGATTAAAAGCCATAAAATATGCATGGTCAAATCCAAGTGTCCCAATTGAATCCGAGTTTTACCATCCCAAGGCAACATCGCATGATGAGCTCATAAACGAGAATAACTTGCTTGTGAGACCTATCGTTCCCTATAACCAATCTGCCATGGAAGGAGCTCAGGATATCCAAGAAAATAAAAGGAATAACCTCGCTGATGATCTTGGAGCGTATGAAATCCCCCAACCCCGTTTGGGAGAATTTAATGTCGGAGGACCTAGACAGGTGACCCCCGTATGTAAAACATGGAGGTGTTTCTCCCAAGTCATGTGGGGTGGAGCATAGGGCCAAATTCTCTCCTCGAGCACTGTCAAATCTTTGCACATACAAAAAACACATATATAGAGAAAGAACATAATCAGATATCTACGTTGATATATAAAGTATGCCTCAAGCCCAATCCCCTCACCAACTCTGACCTCTAAAATTTTGGTGTTTGGAATCAATTTACAAATAATCCTACCCATGTTATCTTTCTTGCCAAAATCAACTACCAAAAAACACGCCATCAGAAAAAATACGAGTAAAACTTAAATATATATTTTTTTTAAATCACTTTTGCACTTCCGCAACGATATGATAAAGAAAAACTGCTAAAAAGATATCCATTACTGTTTATCTTAAATAATTATGCAATACCACAAATATATGATCAATTGCTAAAATGTATACAATCTAAAAATAAATTAAATATATTCTTTTAAGTGCTTTGCGGATTATTTTAAATGATTTGTTTGTGTCCACTCAAAAAAATACAAACTCAAACAATTCAAGAAGAAGTAGCCACAAGATGCAAATTAGTGAGACATGACC